>JAOVYW010000084.1:3605528-3637225 GCA_025775045.1 Hiodon tergisus | reverse complement strand
TCACATTTTCACATTTATATTAATAAGATGCGTTTATCAGAACTAACGGTATAGCATTTAAGTCTACCATCGTACAAAATTTTAAAGTGAGACTGAATCAAAGATTCTGTTCCGTTTCGTGTTGACGATAGAGCGGAAGAGGAAGGGGCTCGCACGCTTTGTTCTGACAAGATCTGTATTTTCGAACATGGGTTTAAAAGCGATGATCAACCTAAATGCTGTTATCAATTTAGTATCGTTCAGATACTCACATTAGCGATCTTTATTGCTAACTATATAATATATAACACGCAATTGAGTAAAATGGATTACGGCACTTGCCAAAACGAAAGATGGGAGATTTCCTTAAAATAGAAGCAGTTAGTTACCCTGTAAATTTGTTATTTTTCCCGTGTCGGCTAGAAACACTCGCTTTATGAAAGGTTTGCCACAGTATATGGACTACCACGGAAATGGGTAGGTGCAGCTTTAAAAAAATATTTCATAGCCATTGTCCAATTTAATAATGGAGCACCTTAAGAAGAACAAATACAATGTACTGACAGGTCTTGGACCCGGAACGCCCTGACATGCTACAAAAACTTAGGATAGGGTTAATATAATCTGGCTGTATATTAAGTTAAACTGTATATTAAGGTAATACCCGTGGTTTGTTGCGTGTCAATTACATATTGATTTCCTTGATAATATTACTGGAGGTTCTGTGGCTTACTGACCTACTACTCTAAGAGCTTTTACAGTGTGTGTCAGTGGAGACGCTTAAATATTGGGGCAGAATTTTGGTAAAAGTAAATTTCCATTTCTGATTTTTGACATTTAATCGGCATTAACATTTGACATTTAATGCACTCATGTGTCATAACTTGTGTTTTTACACTCAACTGACAGGAAGTCTTTACACCAATCTGGTGTATTTTGTTGTTCTATTTATTTTTACAGTAACTCTAACATCACTTGGTCTCATTATCACTACTCTATAGCATTTCATATTCCACAAAACGCACTCTTTCTGACACCTTTCTTCAATCATGTAAATACCATTTAGTCATTCTAAAACATGTGGTAGTCAGTATAGGTTTCCAGAACTGCAATTCAGCCTTTTAGCTTCTGGCCCTGTGCTTTGCACTGTTTCTGACTTGGTGCTTTGTATGACACTTCTTTCCCCGTGTTCCGTTCTTGTCGGCCTTCAACACCCGAGCAAACGCATTCAGTAAGCACAATTGTGTAACACTACAATATACAAAAGATATAAGTTTTTTTTTTTGTGGTTTGTTTTTGCTCTGGCGACGGTTGATTGAGTTTAGTTCTGAATTATCTGAATGATCGACGGGTCTGTACACTACAGTGTTACAGCAGTATATAGTACCGTGCAAAGGTCTTAGGCGCCCTAGCTTTTTTACATAAATGTGGTCGTTGATGTTTATTTTTTGTCTTCTGCATTAGTGTGTCAGTAGAAAAGAAAAAAAACATACATTTTCTTAAAGGACAAGGTTCTTCTTAGATGCAGTTTTAAAGTATGTAAAGGGTGGTCACACCAAAGAAGGATTTAATTTTTGGTTATTTTAGTGCATTTCTTTTCTCTTTCTGAATAATTTATTATTATTATTATTACTTTGTAGTACCCTTTATACTTTATTTTTAAAACGGACAGAAAACCTTTGGACCTAGACCCACGTGGATGCAGAGGTCCTTGGTCTGGCATCACAACTGTGCATATCCACTCATCAAGAACATGGTAAAAGATGACTCAAATAGGTGCTCCGAAGCCAATTGGCCATGCTCTGTACAATAACATATGCAAGAAGTAGAATAATCAGGCTCTGCTATATGACACATTCTTAAATGAAAACTGTGAATGCCGCATAACCATGAAAGCAATCCCTGACTATCCAGTAATACTGATAACCAGGATTCAACCCACGCCTCAGTTTAAGTTAAGACTTATGAATTAAGCTTCATTGGCTTACGGCTGTATCCTCTTATCCGCCCTTAAACCTTTGTAAATACCGTCTAAATTCATCCGTCCAGTAGATAGCGCCAGCGTTACTACTGCTACTAGGCCAAATTCCGGGGGATATTTTTAATATCCGGGGTCTCAATACAGTTAAGCAGGATGGGCTGCAAAAGGCCACTCCCATAAAGAGTAGATATACAAAGAAGTGAGCAAAAAAGAACGTTGACTTTCGTGATATCTAGTTATGGCCAGTATTTGCAATCCTGTAGGTGGCGCTAGTGTAGTATTGCTATTGATTAAAATCTTAGAGGTTTTCCTTAACCTTGGAATCGTAACGTTAAAAACCATACCAATCATTTAAACCATGAACCCAGGACTAACGAGAAGCCTACCATAACGGAACTGATGCCGCTGTAAATAAGGTCAAAGAAACATTGATTTGTCATTGGAAAATATGTGGAATTTGTAAATAACAGAGCTGATTTCACCGCGTTTGTTTTCATGTCCCTGTAGTATCGGGAAATTAAACGAGACGTTACAGCCTTTTACTTATATTTTATAGTTATATGAATTACTGTCGGTCTTGTTTGTTTTATATTTGCTTATAATAATTATTGTCTTATAGTGTGACGTGATGTAGAGCAAATGTATTCTATTTATTTGTTAAATTAGCTTATGAATTCTGACGTCGTACCTCCTATTATGCACTATTAGAAATCTACTTGAATTTAAATGGTTTTTATCTGTTAAATTTAATTGAGTATTAGTCACGTGTTGCCTTATGCTAAGTGTGGGTACGTCTTAAATAATTTGTTCACGGCAATATTAGGGTGGAATAGAATGGAAGGAATTGTCCGAATACATCGACATGAAGGCGTTTAATAGTGAATGTCTTTGTATTTATTATTAAAATCATGAGTTCCAACTGAAACACAAGTTTGGTGGTATCATTGCACGTTTTGAAACGTTTATGCGGGTTCCTTTAATCGGAATAAGACTCATGTCTCATGTAGCCTGTAGCCTGTATTCCTATAGTGCGCTTCACAGCAACGTTTCTCTGACTATCATTTAAAAGTTAGGAGTCGTTTAAGTTAAAGGGGACGTCTGATTTGCCACAGTTGCTTCTCGTTTTACTTTAGATCAATGGCGACCCCTGTTTTGTTAATTACCTGTCATTTTTTAACTTTCTTCTGTTTTATCCCTAACAGTTTCTATAACGCATGCTGTGTGAGGAGAGCAGAGAAGCTGAGAAGGAAAGACCTGGCGGCTATATCAGGGGCCAGTGCTGCACAGATTCTGCGTTCTATAGCAAAGGACAAGGTGTAAAAAAACAAGGAGATGGGAGGCAGGAAAAAGGAGTACCCAGGGAGACAAAGGATATAACTGTGAACAGAAGACAGAGGGTGAAGGTGAAATAGGGCCAGAAGGGATGTTGAGGAAGGGGTTGTGGGGGTTTATGGGAAGGTTTGGAAAGCGCAGGGGAAGTGCAGTGTCTTTGTTGTGTGTGATGGCGCTCTTCCTCTTTCTACTGGTCATTCTGTTTTGGGAGGCTGTCGAGAACTCGGTTGTCTCCCTGGGCAGAAGTAAAACTAAAAGCGGGCTGCTGTTGGGGAGTCCTCACCACAGCCCCCAGAGACAGCCTGATGAATACCTCCTAATGCCCAGCCCCCTAGTCTGCCAGCGTGCCAAGCCTTTTCTCATCATCATGGTGACTACTGCTCCGGCTAATCTGGAGGCCCGACAAGCCATCCGGGACACGTGGGGAGGTGAGACAGAGGTAAGGGGCAGACGGGTTATGACATTGTTCATGGTAGGGCAAACCCATGACCCTGGACTTTCCAAACAGCTGGTGGAAGAGGCACAAGGTCACGGGGACTTGATCCAGGGTGTATTCCAGGACACCTATGCTAACCTTACCCTGAAGACCTTGTCAATGCTGGGTTGGACCCGCCGCTTTTGCCCGCAGGCTCGTTTAATTGCTAAAGTTGATGATGACGTCCTGTTTAATAGCGGTGCCCTATTGCGATACTTGAACAAGAGCCACAGTGTGGAAGGTGATCTATACCTGGGTCGAATTCACCAACGGGTGGTGCCTAACCGCAATCCCACAAACAAACACTACCTTCCTGCTACGTGGTATGGCCTGGAGGTCTTGCCAGACTACTGCAGTGGAACAGCATATGTCCTCTCTCACTCTGCTGCCCATAAGATCGCTAAGACCGCCGTCTCCTCACCCCTTCCTGTGCACCTGCCTCCAGAGGATGTGTTTGTGGGACTGTCTGCACTGGCCGTTGGCATCTTCCCTACCCATTGTCCACTTTTCTCTGGCGGCCCTCTTGTGCCATACAGCCGCTGCTGCTACCAGGCGATGGTGTCAGTACACCATGTCTCCCCCAGAGAGATGATTCGCTTTTGGAGAGAAGTACACACCACACCAACCTGCTCTTGGCTTGGTCTAAAGACATCCTTTGGTTTCTGCAAGGTCGGAGCTCTGTTGGGAACCCTGCTAGGTAGGGAGAATAGTGTGTAGTGACAACTGTGGGTGTTTTTATACTAGGAGGTTTAGGGATGCATCAGTACCAGGGTACTCTGTAAAAGGGAAATTGTATTTTATTGCTTTCTTAGTCACTTAGGAAATTGAATTGACCCTACACAAAGATAACTTAAAATTTTGGTTTTGGTTTCCTTTCTCCATGTCATTTTAATTAATTTTTTTCCAGTGACAGAAATTGAACAAAGATTGCGCTGTTTAGCTCTTGTATTTGGATTTGTTTCAAAGTCTGTAAAAAAAGATGAGGTAGTTCGCTTTTATTTTTTTGACTGATAATCATTGTCCGAGAGATCTAACCAACGGGAGAAATTCTTATGCAGTTACCTTTTACAACTGAAAAGAAATGTAATCTCTCTGCACTTGGCTCCTATTTCTTTTATCTCTGACATTCTTATGACAAGTCTATAAAATGTATGCCTTATAATTGATTTTGCACTGTTAAGACCACCTTTGAACCTTTTTATCTCACCATTTCCTATGTCTATAGTTCAACTATTTGTCTACATGGAGGCAAAGGTTGTGGGTGTTTTCAAAAATATGTATGGATGATGTCAGAAAACCTGGTTGAAATTTGAGTTACCGAGATACTACATTTTTGTATGTAGTCCCGTCAGTGCTTCATTTCTCTCACATCATTGGGTTAAGACTGATGAAGAAATAGGCAACCCGTCAATAACTTCCTCTGTGGTCTTCTGTTAACACTCCATGGCTGTGTATGCGATCATTGTACTGCAGGTTAAATCATATAAGATTAATTTAGGAATGGCAATTATTGTGTTGTCATCCACCCACCCCCACATAAAATCTGTAATTGTCAACTGCTACTGCTTTTCACAGGGAAGGGTCAGGAAGAATGACTTATCCGATTTCCACCCATCCCATCCAGAAAACTCTTCATTTTACTGCAATGTTTAAGAGGCCAAATCCATTCTTGTTGGTGGCCCACACTCCAGATGCCACAATGCACACAAATTCCCCATCAAACTAGATGCCCCCACACCTTTAGTCTGGTTCAGAATGCTTCCTGGGACAAGGAAGTGCATAGCTGCTTACCTTGGTTTGTACCATCACAACATACAAGCATGCCATGCCCTTGATACCAGAGGGTGTCTCAATTCATAGACCCCCTCATTGCTGACTGCAGCAACTTCCATTATGGATTGACAGCCATAGTCTGAATACAGGAAACTGGAAATTTCATTTAACCATAGAACATATAACCTTGCAGACTGAACTCTCAATTTCTGTATGAATTCATATGTAAAGCACTAAGAATAAGCAAGTGAGGTTCTTGTATAATTATGTGCTATACAAATAAATATTTTATTAGCATCTGATGACTAAATGTGTATTTTCTTTATTTAGTAAATGACTGAATCAATGTGCAAATGCCCAAATAGAGAATATAAAGCCATTACTTGCCTAGTGGCTCACAGAAGGCAGTTCTTTATTATAATGTACAAAACAAGCCCATTTAAACAGACACTGGCTCTTCGTTCTATTTCCTGAATCGATCTAATGCTGAAGTCCGACCCAGTCCAATAGTACTCTTCTCTTTCTCCCTCTCCTTCTCTTTCTCTTTTTCTAGTCTCTCTTCCACCGTTTTTCTGATCAGCTCCTAAGAGGAATGGGGGCAGATATACATGTCAAGAACTGACAGAGTCACGTAGAAGTGGAACATGTACACATGCAAAAGTAGCATACATGGTTAACAGGTTTAATTGAACAGTAAACCATTACAATTAAGCCATACATGTCTATGTGAGCAGGATTTGTAAGTGTATGCACCTTTGGGTGAAAAGGTGTGAATTTGAATGAAACCCTCTATTGTGAGAGTCAATGTATTTGTTTGTGAAGTGGTTAGTGTGTCGGTGTGTCTAAGTGTTTCCCAACGCAGGCGACTAACCCTCTGATCCTCATGGGCCACTTGATTCTTGCGCTTCTGAATTTTGCCGGTCGAACTCCGACCTTTGGTTTTTAACCTCGGAGTAAATTTCTCCTTGGCAAGTGGATCGAATCCCTGAAAACATAGAAACAAACCAAGGTGAGAACATATCCAATTTAAGAGAGGAACTAAGCATATCCCCCATTATCTGGTGCTGTTAATACATTTTCCATACGTAGTATTAAAGAAAAACAGCTAGACATTTTACTGTATTCTAGTCTTCCATAGTTAGTTTCTCAAGCTTTAAGTAGAAAAACGACCAGCAATCTTAATGATTGTGCGGCCAAAGAGAACTGGTATATGCACTCTAGATAAGGTCAAATCAAGCCATTCATCTTGCCGATAGTAAAATCTGAGAAAACTATAAACTGCATGATTCAGACACTTTACCAGCGCCTGAACTTTGTCCTGATGCCGTTGCTCCCAGGTAGCACGGTCCACCTCCCCCAGCCGGGCTGGTTCTAGTCCAATCAGCTCTGGCTGAATTTTCTCTAGGAGCGCCTTGACCTCCCACTCCTGCCTTTGCTTCACACTGCGGTACGGGTTTGCATCCAGCCCATCAAAGTTGGGCTCCCCAGCACCTGAAAGAAAAAGAGACATGATGCCCATGCACATTGCAGCTGCAGGATGTCTGCTTGAAGTCACATAAGAAAACGTGAGATATTGGCAATTAAATCAAATGCATCAATAGGCCTCAGGTCAGGTTAGCTGCAACGTGCGCACTACACTATGTGCGAGACAGCATCTGCTGTGTTAGAAATAGGCATGTCCGTCTAAGCCCAAGAGCTGACCTGGCACAATCATGCTGGTGAAGCCCTCAGCATGTCCAATGCCAAGAACATCCTCAAAGGGGCAGAACTGCATGCCCCACACTGACCCTCGCACTCGGTGGGCCATGTAGGGCTTCTTCACAGGGGTACCCCACACATCCTGATACACCTGCAGACAGACAAAACACAAAGAAATGACATATGCAAACATATACAAGTATACAGACATAATGTTACATCCATGGAGAAATTAATTTGCTAACCATGCGGCTTACTTTTTTATGTATTACAACTGCCGTAGCAATCTGAAATATTTTCTGTAAGGACCTGCTGCATAAATTACACCAGTGAGTATAGAGGAATATACTAACAGTAAAACACCTAGAGGAGGATGGGGAAATATGAGCCAACTCTGCCCTCTCATTACAGTTGTGTTAGGGAAGTATTGTTGCAGGACAGCGCTTAAGTGAACTAACCTGAACGGTTTCCCCAGCAGAAGCAGATAGCAAACCCCTGTGGCTTAGAGAAAGGCAGGATGGCCCAGCTGGTAAGTAGTAGGACTGTAGGGGTCGGAATGCCCGGATGTCAAATACTTTTAACTTCCTGTCCAGTCCCGAAGTCACCATATACCTTTGAGTCAGAAAGTTACACAGTTGAAACCGGGGGCTGAAAGCCGGCCTAAGAAAAGTTGGTTTAGCACCCCCTAGAGTTCACAACCAGGGAGTGATTAGAAATAGAAAAACAAAAGGCACAACCCAACACACCGTTTTCCTGGAGAGGCACATTCAAGTTGATTTTATAAGCTAACCATAATTAGAGCCATCTGTTAACCATTGATTAAGACAGTTATAGTTGAGAACTATGGTAAAGGATTTTAGAATTTGATTAAGGAGTCTTTAATACACAACCTGTTGCAGCACCTAAATTATGTTCTATATCTAATCACATTGGTCCTCAAAAACAAGCAATTTTCTTGATTGTCAGTGACCAACAAGTGTCTACTCCTCCAGATACAGGTGACTTGGGGGACCAAAGGAAAACTGCATTGTTTTTCTAGAACGTGTCAAACTCCAGTCTTAACAGGTCTCTGGGACTTGTTTAACTAACCACCAATTGGGGTCTTAGAAATGAGTTGGTATTTGCAAGACAGCTTGGAGACCAGCAGAAGACTGGACCTAAGATTGACAGCCTTGTGCTTAAACTAGCGTTGGATACATTTGAACTAGAGGATATATGCATCACATAAATCGCATAGCATTATAACATCAAGAGCCTTAAAAATGTCTACAGCAAAGGACATTTTTTAAATGCTAGCAGATTTTACAGTGGCTTTCCGTGTGACTCACGTTCCAGTCTTGTCTACAGCAATGGACCGCACCCCCCCTCGGTGACACAACATCTTCACCAGCGGCTCTCTCTGATTCGGTGACCACAGTGTAACTGTGCCTGTAGGGTGCCCCAGATGTATAACGGCATTGTAGGGATTCTGCGCCATCACATCTAACCGCCCCGCCTTGGTGCATATAGCGGCCACCTCCTTTCCCACTGACACATCCAGGTACTGCAGGAACCCAGTGGAACTCTGGGAACACAAAGAATCGATCATACAAAAATCAGTTAATACAAAACTAGAGCACAATACAAAAAAGATGCGCACCGCATGTCTATACACATATTCACTTATCCGCCAACTGAAATACTTATTCTTAAGCCCATTACAACCAAACAAATATGTAGACGTTTTCGAAGACGCACCGCTGTGGCAAGCAGAAAGTGGTATGGAAGGAACTGCATTCGTAGTACATCGTTGAATTTCCGGATGCAGTGGAGCTCAATTCCACTTGAGTCATAAATGTACAGCCACTTCTTCTGTGCCACTGCAAACATGGCTTCACTGTGGAGCCACCTGCAAAAGCATATTAGTTGTGAGGGGAGCCATAATCACTGAATGCAATGTCATCCCTGGAGAAAAGGCTTAGAGATTTAGACTGCTAAGCCAGGCGTGAAACAGAACTAATGTTATTCATATAAACACAAAAGTGTACGGAGATATAGTAGTGCATGAGTGTAGTGGGCGGGTATAAGACTGGTGAGCGTGTGTGTCGGCGTAACCAGTAGGTGGAAGCTCTCAAACTTACTTCACGTCATTCACAGTTTCCATGACGCTCATCTCACACATCAGTTGTTTGGAATGCCAATCTAGGCAGGTCACGTGACCCCTTCGGCCACCAAGCAAGAGATGACTACAAAACACATTCCACATTTATTAGCTTGTTAACTTTCTTTCTATCACAGTGACCACTGTGCAGCTATAGATATGTTCAATAGAATGCAAGTTTCTAACAATAAACCTTGAAAGATGCTTAATTATCACAGTTCATGATTTAGCCAGTTAATCACAAACGGTCAGGTCCAATGCATGTTAGAGTAATACATTTGTGAATTACTGTCAACTAGAAAGTTTCCAAATAAACTCTTCTCCGTTTAGGGGGGTTGTGTAAGCAGAGCAATTGAAATGTACCGGCCATTCCTGGTGTAGTCCAGACGGTAGGGGCCAAACTGCGACAGGGTCAGGTTGAAGTACTGCAGAGATAAAGGCAGAGAGACACACAGAAGTGTGAAACAGTCGTTTGCTGTGCAGTGTAGGGTGGTAACTGGGTACAAAGGAAACAAGAACAAAAAAAGGGAGGGGGAAAAAACTTTCCAAAAAACTGACACAATGTCAATGCGACCAACATCATCAGCATTATACGTTATCCCAAATACAACTGTTTTCTTTTGTTTTTAAATTCAAATGATTTGCTCAACCATTTCCTATCTCAAATAAAAAAGGCCTTGCTTCTCACTTCATTATAAGATAGTGAAAAGGGGTCAGACTTTTCTCGATATGCTACAGAAGAAGTCCCCAACTTTGGATCTGGAGATCCCCAATCCGACTGGTTTTATATACTGCCTAAATTACCAATGTGATTATCTCCAATCACAGATAGGTAATTTCGGGCAGCATATAAAACCAACTGAATTGGGGATGTCCAGAACAGAATTTGGGGACCTCTGAGCTATATAACATGTTTGCACCCACTATATTTATCCCTTTTTGGTAGAGACTTTAAGTAGATAATTGTGAAGCCACTACCCTTTACACTGCACTTAAGATACAATGAAGTACATGCTTTTAAACAACCAATCCTCACAATCTGAGGCCATTAGATATTTTTCATAATCAGAAATTAGAACCGATCATGCAGCTAAATAACTAAGAGCAGTCACTGGCATTTAATTTTTTAATTTTTTAAAATTTTGTTTAGCTTTATCATTATACACTTCCAAGACTTGCTTATTGTCAAGATTTAGCATGGACTGTTCCGAGTACTGTTTTTTTACTTAACAGTACTCAGAACAAGAAGTTATACAGGCCTAGATATTTTAATTAACCAAGAGGCATTTTTGCGAGAAAATGACAATGAAAGCAATAGCAACACAACTTATCTGACTTAGATCCAGGGTCCCCAAACATTTCTACAGCAAGCCCCGCCAAAATAATAAGTACAAATTCATACATCTAGGGGTCTGGGTTGCTTACAAACACAAAGTTGTACATCTAGGGGTCTACATCGTTTCTGGTTGCCCATTTAAATAAATAAATAAATAACTTAATTCCCTGCATATCTGCATCTGTATAAATAAGGCTGAAATTAAACTTAAACATGGAATCAGTTACATTAATCCTTAACAGTGTTGTGCTGTAATTGAAGTTAAATAAAGAGAAATTAAGACAGGAAATAAAGTGTGGCGGGGGGGCACCTCGATGCTGATAAATAGTTAGTCTAGTAAATCAGTTTTATGAAGAAAGAGATCATTGTGTAACTCTGGAGGTCACAAGAGCTGTTGGGCAGACACAAAAAACAATCTAACCTTTGTCCCAGAGGTGATATCAACAGCATCTGCAATGTCGTTTTGTTGAATTGTGCATGTGTCCTCATCTTCATCACCTTCCAAAAACCTTAAAGGGAGAGTGAGTATGAGTGATAATTGATGAATTGGGGGGGAAAAAAGGTTTAGATATTTATAAGGCCAGTGATGATTGTTACCCAGCATCCTCTGGAAGCATCAGATTGTATCGCGCAGCCTGATTCTGGGCCAGCTCAGAAGCTTCCCCAGAATGTAAGAGTGCTTGTTTTAGTTTATTTCCAAGTTCTGGTGGCTAGACAGAGAAAGACAGTAACAATGAGCAAGACTCGGGGAAAAAAAGAGAAGGAGAGAGAATGTATTATGAGCCGATATGAACCAAAAAAATTTACACAGACCAGCTTGAATTTCTCCCCTCTCTGGAACTTCTTTAACTTTTCTTCGGGTATGGGGGCAGAGCCAGGAAAAGGGTCCCTTTTCTGGAAGTTTGAAGTGTTGAAATGTCACATAACTATTTATATTATGAAGAGGTCTATAGCTATGCAACGTGGACTCTTACCCCAGAAATACTTTTTTTCCCCCCCGGTTTGTTTTTTCTCTTTTTTGCCTGCCCCGGTCCTCTTCCCTCTTCCAGCCTCTTATCAACAGGGTCCTGCTGTTCGTCCTCATCTTTTTGCTCCTGCTCTGGATTACTCTTTTGCTCCTCTGTGTTGTCCCAGTATCTCTTCAAAGCCTACACCACCACCACCAGATAACAGTGTACATAAAACAGATTTAAGGAATACCACACGGTGTACATACCACGCTAACCAGAAGACTGCATGGGATGTTAACTTATGTTACCTATGATAAGCCGCCGTAATAATACATCTACGCACATAAAATTTACGCAAATAAACTAACCAAGACACTAACTAAAAGCATGTTCGCCTGGTGGCTAAAATGTTAGAAAACGAGTGTCATTTCTAAGTCAATCAGTGCCAAACCACATGACCAAACAAACAGGGCGACTTGATTTTTAATTGCTGCTTATTAACAAGCAATTTAAGGTTAAAAAAAAAAAACTTACATTCTTTTTTTTATTCTTCTTCTCCACGTGAGTCTTGGTCGGCGGTGTAGCTGTGGCAGTCTCCATTTTGTTTGTTGTTTTTTTGTCAACTCGACGGGAAGTTGTGACGTCACGTCCAGGACACTAATATGGTGTCCATAATGAGCCAAAAGGCTTTGTAGTCGCAATTCGCTATCATGACAAATAATACGTGTTGAATATAACATTTCTTAATTGTAGTACGCAATCAGTATTTGGAAATAAATGTATCCGCTCGTAAACTACACCTGGAACTAGTCAATGTTAAATCTGTTTACGTTTGTATGAGCATTTTCTTGACACGGTTTCCTAATTGCGGCGAGGATATTAATTTTTTTACAAACATTAATAGCCCGTTTCACTAAGGGTTTTAACGATTGCCGAAACAGTGTGTCTCGAAAGCACGGATGCTACTTTGACCTTTTCATTCTCCTATCTGCTGGTTACGACCAGGGAACATAAGGTCCGAAACAGTTTCAAGTAATTCGGTTGTCTCTTCTATGAAGCGTGTTTCTGCAATTATTGCCAAATATTTATGATATGCCCCTCTTGTTGTCTAATACTAAATGAACAGTGCCGGTTTATAAAGCTAGCTGGTTACGTTGTTTTCCACATAAAACCCAAACGAACACCACAATGGCAAGAATAGCACAGTGCATGCATGCTTTCTGATCAATCCTCAGATTTGCCATGAGAGACACCGGCTCAAAGTTTTGCAAAACTGGGTTTTATTTGTAGCCTATTTTATTTGACTAATGCTAACAGCATATTACAAACACACTTTTTATGATTACGAATTTCATGGTAGAGCCTTGGCCATAAAAGCTGCAAACGTAATTCAGATTATGCGATCTTAAAATTTATGATTAGATTCATGATTAGAGTTATGCTGTAAACTTTAAGAAAATAATTGAAATAATTATGCATATCTCAAAATAATTGTGAAAAGAATAAATTAATCTAAAGTAAGTATTTATTGATAAAAATCCACTTTGAAATAAATATATAACGTTTATTTCAATTCAACAGCAAATTCAGATTACATCTTCAATTTAATTCAAATCAAATATGATTTGTTGTTTTAAAAATGAAAAACAAATATGAATACTAGCAACGGCCCCTACTGCCCTATTTGAACATCTATAAATTGTTCAAGTAGTTGTGTCACTTAATTTTACACCAGGGGGCACCCGGTGAGATCATTTCTAAACCACATACTAACTCCAGTTAAATTAACTGCAGGCGAGGTGGACAGGGCGTGTGAGGAATGGAGCGACACCGGTTATTCTTTGCACTTTGTGTATTCTTATACACAAAGGTTAAGAACCTTGCTTGAGGATTTAACAGCTGGGGGGGGTATCCTTTGGCTACAAGTTTGTCGGCTTTACCAGTACACCACCAGCTGTTTCATGTAGGCCCACAATTACTCATACATCCATCCAGTTCACACTCTCACACACAGATGTGTAATGCCGGCTGTCTATACAGAGTAACTACCTCTGTGTCTGCTTTTCATATAAGCCAATCGTCTAATCGTCTCATCTGGGACAACTGGGCTTCAAATGGAATGCCAGGAATGTAACCCTGTAATCAAAGGAGGAACACAAAAAGAGAAGTGTAACTGAAGATGATCTCTATTCAGTGAGTTCACTGTTAATGACAAGAATTATTAGAGTGTGAAATGATTGATAAGCATTATCTTCAATTGCTTTTGAAAACGTAAAAGCATGTTGACTTGAACATCTGGGCATGCAATCATGCCACTTCTAAGGTAGATTCTGTTCCCCTTATTTTATTTATTTTTATCACATATATCACAAGTTTTAGCATATTCTCACACTTTGCTTAGCACTCACAAAAGAGCACCTAGTTATTTACAGGCATGTTTGGTATGAACAATCTGCCATGAAACCAATCACCTTTATAGGCTGAGGCATTTCAAAGTACAGAACAAAAGGGAGAGAGGAGGAGCAAAATGTAAAGCAAAGAGTCACGCAAAGGGACATGGGGGAAATGTGAGAGCAATCGAGTGGGTGTTAGGGTCCAGGAAATGCGACTGCAGGGGCAGTTGACCTAATTCTTCTGTAGTTCTGTTGGAAAGCATTTTTTTTAAATACCAGAGACTAAGGAAAAGAGTGAGAACTTGGAGAGGCTTGTAAAAGACAGTTCAAGTGAAAAGACTGAAGGGACGAAAGAGGAATTACGGAGAGAGACAGAAATCTGCAGAACTTGTCAACAGGACAAATGTAAGTCAGCAGTTCTTTAAAACTGATAATATAACTTAAGCTATTTCTGTCACATAACTGTGAGTATTGTATGTTTTAATAATGTCAATTCTTAGTAATTCTAATTAATCTGATAAATATTTCATATTTGCTATTATACTGTGTTGCACAGTAGTGGCAATAGCTGCGGTTAGATAATTTAAAAACGTAAATTATAAACGTTTTCACTTTTGAACACATACCCAAAGCTAGAGTCAATTAAACAAATTAATTCATATTAATCCGTTTCAGTTTCAGTTTTGATTTAGATTTAGATTTATAACTGAACTAAATTTTCTCAGATGGAACCACTACCTCGGCCAGAGTTGTTTGATTTCCAGGGTGTGTCAATGACTCACTACTTCACTGATAACTGGGACAATGTACAGAACTTCAAGGCCCGACCTGATGATATTCTTATTGCAACCTATCCCAAAGCAGGTCTGTGTTATCTCCCACTGGTTTGTCAGTCTATAGCGTTTTGTGTTTTGTGTTTTAACGGTATATGTGTGTTTGTGACTATTTACAGTTGTTTCCACTTGTAAGTGTAAATTTGAATTTGGTAATTTGAATTTTACTGTAATCTAAAATAGTGTATATTTGCGACCGTGTGCATTTGAATCCCTTCCTGTCTCTCTCAGGCACAACCTGGGTCTCTCAGATACTTGACCTACTATATTTTGGAAAGTCCTTACCTGAGCGTCAGGCCTCAGTGCCCATATATGAGAGAGTTCCTTTCCTGGAGATTTGCGTTCCAAACCTGTTATCTGGTCAGTGAGTAATCAGAAACAACAACAACAACATGTACTAAAAGCCATAATGGTCTGAAGACTTTCTTGAGAATTATATATAAACAGTTTTTTTAGATAGATTTTTGTTCTGCACAACAGATCACATAACAAAACAACATCATTTTTAAAAGTTGAAAATACATCCATAATACAAACCAGAAATAAACTCTTGAAAACATCAGCTACCAAGTTCATCTTTGAGTCCATTGAAATTTATATCATGTTGATTATTAAGTAAATTACATACAGACCATACAATACCTCATCTTGTAGTTGAAATTATTATTTGGGTTTGAATTGGTTTAACCTTGTTTTCCCAGGTGTAAATTGGGTGCTAACTAAGAAATAGCTGAAGCACCAGGATTGTAGTATGGCAATCATGACATGGTTAGATATAATGGTTAAACGTTTAATAATACACAGATATATTATATTACAAGATGATTATCACCCCACCCCTACTACATAAAAGGTGCTGAGATGGCAGAGAAGATGACCTCATCCCCCCGCCTCATTAAAACCCACTTTCCAGTTCAGTTTGTGCCCAAGTCTTTCTGGGAGGAAAACTGCAGGGTATGTCTGCACACCTCTTGTTCCTCTGATGTTTTCCATTGGGCTTTGTTGTCTTTATACACATTGGTACATTAACACCATGTGTTAATAAAGGGTCTTCCCTTTATCTGATATTTGCTCAATGTGTGCACATCTTCCGGGTAACATGTACTTGACAGAAATTTTGAAAATAATTTACATCACCACTAATTGATGACAATTTATTCGCTGTGCGTGTGTCTGGATTCCTCAGATTGTTTACGTGGCCCGCAATCCCAAGGACAATGCTGTGTCCTACTTCCACTTTGACCGCATGAACATGGTGGAGCCAGAATCAGGAGATTGGCCCAGTTTCCTAAAGAGATTCCAGGAAGGAAAGAGTGAGTGAATGAGGAGTAGATGACTGAATGAGGAAATGAGGGAGCAATTTAATATTGACTGATTGAGTGGAGGGATCTGTGAGTCAGTTTGTGAGTGACTAATAAATGATTGGACCGTGGGAATTGAAAGAGAATAAATGTGTGAGTGAGAGACTGTTGAGAGAGAAATGGCTAAGGGAATGAGTTTAATTGTTCATGACATTTCATTGAGTAAGCATAGAATGAGTGAATGGTTCTATTCATTCGTGTTAATTTGTCTTCAAAGATGAATTCAGTATCTCATTTGTTTAAAGTAACATAAATATAATGGTTCGTTCTAAATGATCTATAGGAGAGTCAGAGAGGTTTTGTAATGCATTAGCTTTCCTTCCTGGTCCCCAGTGGTGTTTGGTTCCTGGTATGACCATGTGAAAGGCTGGTGGGAGAAGAAACAGGCATACCCCAATATCCATTACATGTTCTACGAAGATCTGGTAGAGGTATGGACTACGCACTCTGCAGTTTGAGTGTAGAGAACAGTTTAATCAAGATTAACATCAACAATAAAGCAAACAGATAATCAAAGGTAAACCTAGGTAAAGAGGGGAGTTAGGTATAAGCAATGTCATTCTACACCCTGCCTATGTTCTCTGTAGGACACGGCCCAGGAGCTGGAAAGAGTTTGTTCTTTCCTCGGTATTTCACCATCAAAGGAAGAAAAAGAGCAGGTGAAAAGAGAGGTGGAATTTGACACCATGAAGAAGAATAGCATGGCCAACTATTCTACCATTGATATGATGGACTTCAAAATCTCACCATTCATGCGTAAAGGTTAGTGGTAATAGACGTAGGCAAAGACAGATCTAGTCGGTTCCAGGGTATAGAGCTAAGGCCATTAAAACTCTGAGAGAGGGCGGGAGGAAACTTTTAAAATAAATATAATTTTAATTCAGAGGGCCAAAACAGTGGTAGTCCATCTGGTTAAGTTGATAATGAACTAATGGTAGTTCTTCCTTTCCAGGGAAGGTTGCTGATTGGAAGAATCATTTCACTGTGGCTCAGAATGAACAGTTTGATGAGGATTACCAGAAGAAGATGACAAACACTACACTTTGTTTTCGGACAGAAATTTAATCAAGTACAAAAAGACGAAACATTCAGATTCACGCCCTGGTTCTAATGGTGGTAAATGTAAAAAAAAAATCTAATTTCCTTAAGATAGTGCCCATGATTTAGTGGTTCAACACTGGAATTTACTAATCTAATGTATTTACACGGTCAGTGATAGAGGCCCAGTGACATCAAACCAGCACCTATAACAGAACAATGAGCCACTGATAACATTAAATAAATACATTATATGGAATATATACCTTGATTTCTGCCTTGTTGGTCAGAAGTTTTTATTCTATATGGCCCATCTTAATAAATTTCTTGTAACAATGTATAATTCATTAACAAAATCATTTATTTGGGTTCATATGTAAGTGTTAATAAATATTTCAAAATGACCAGATTAAAATGATCAAAAGAGGTACTATGCACAGCATTACTGTGCAAGCAGCCATAACTTGTTCTACACGGATGAGCTTGGCCTCACAGAATGCTTATGTTTTCCTAAACCACTTCCCATCCCCCCATCGCCCCTTTCTAACGCCCGCACGGTTTCAGCAACGCTGCAAAACAATTAAAAGGACACACTTACGCATAACACACGTCCCACAAAAGCATGGTTATATGAATATGACTGTTCCTCCAGGAGTTACTATTACTTGGGTCAATATCAGTTATTTATGTCTTGTAATGTGAAATCTACATGGCAGTTAACACGAGTTATGATAAAATACTCTTAAACTGTCCACATATCTGTTCTTCCCTCCCCCTCTCCTTACCATCTGGCAGAGACAAAGGAATTCCTACATTGACCATTTCAACTCAGCTTGGCAAACGGGGGACACACCAAGCAGTCTAGTTACAGGCAGAATTTTAGCAACATGAAACATACATGCATTGTATTTCTGGGGCTTTCAATTGTTATTACGTAAACTATGTGACTTGTACTTGTTGTTAACAAGGCACCTGCTTAGTCACTTTAGGTCACTGTCTGTGTAGAGTTTGCAAGTTCTCCCTGTGTTGGCATGGATGTCCTTTATTCGTATAAAGAAAATGCAATTAGATAGTTACGTATAGTGAGATTGGCCTTGGTCTGGTCTGGTCCTGCCCTACTATAGACTTGCGTCCCATCCATGAGTGTTCCCTGCCTCACACCCTGGGTCTGAAAGAGTTTACCCTACATTCACACTTTACAAGCCAAATGAGCCAAGCGCCTCGTAATGGAGAGCGCAGGTAGGTTGAGGTTGGGTGGCACTTTAAGGGGCAATACATTCCTGCAGTGTCCCACCACCTAAACAAATGAAAGTTTTTGAGAATAGGCCATTTGTTTACCAACATGTGCAGTCGTGGGAATGAATAGATCAAAGAAAGGTGCCCTCCTTTATCACCAGAGAAAAAAGCCCCATAGTTCTATATGGGACAGGAGCGTGCAATACTGAAATTTACGTAATGCACAAGATAAAGCAAATAACCTTTAAATATATCATATATGATCGTGAGTACTCCACAAAATTCCAGTAATACGATTATAATCACATACAGTGGTGAGAGAAAAATTTAGAATGCTTTAGGATATTCTGTATTTCTGCATAAATTTGACCTAAAACTTATCAAGTCTTAATAATAGATAATGGGAACAAAAAATATATACTTTTTAATTAACATATTGAGCAAAATTATACAAAATGTAATCTCTTTGTCAGAAAAAGTGTGTGAACCTGTGTGTTGATGAGCTTAATAAAGGTAATTTGAATCTGATGTTTCAACCAACGGGATGCCAGTCAGGAGTGCGTTTGTGTGGTTCGGTCTTTTATAAAATTCATAAACTTTGGTTGTCACCATCAGAGTTTGGAGTCAGAATTCTGGGAGTTCTTAAAGGGAATTAATCCATAAGTGAAAAACACATTCGGTGCGTAAGTGATGGAAGGCCTGGCCTCACCGCTGCCGCCAGCATTCTTGACCCGAAACCAAGATGCTGTGAGCCCAAACTGCGGCTGATGAAATCTGGTGAATGTGTGAGGAGTCGTCAAGATCACAGCATTGCAGATGCAGCCCCGCCAGTTCTACTGGCCACGGGTGTGACAAAGCATCCACACCAAGGTGCTCTTTTCCAGAGGAGGCAATGCATGCATTGAGGGAATGAAAATAAACACCTATAATTTTCTTTAATTTCACTCAAATAATTATTTGTTGTCTAAAGGTCTTACGTTAGACAACTTTTGATAGACTTAAATTAAGCCCTTCTGTAGCAACCAGCCCCTAGGACGAGGCCCGGGTGTTATTCGCCTGGAGGAATCTATGGAGACATGCGTGTATTAAATATTCCCCATGGGGGATAAATAAAGTAGCTATCTATCGGAAGAAGAAAAAAAAGCTTCCTGAGGCAGCTCCGGTCCTTTGATGTGTGCAGCTCACCACTGCACACTTTCTTCCAGTCAGTTGTTACTAGTGACATCTTCTACGCTGTGGTGTGCTGGGGTGTCAGCATCAAGGTGGGTGACTCTAACAAAATCAACAAACTGACCAGGAAGGCTGGCTCTGTGCTGGGGTCTAACCTTGGCACCCTGGAGGGGGTGGGGGAGGAGAGGGCACTGTCCAAACTGCGGGCAATTATGGATGATGCCTCCCACCCCCTCCATGACATGGTGGAGGAAATGCGGGGCTCCTTTAGCGCTAGACTGATCACCCCACGGTGTCGGAAGGAGCGTTATCGGAAATCTTTCCTGCCATCAGCCATCAGACTTCACAATGCATCACTGTGACCCAGAACACTGGCCCAGCCAGTTAAATAACATCTGAACTTTGTACTACCTTCTCTGCACTCTGTTTTTTTTTTTTTTTTTTTGCACATAACATTTTGCACTTTCTACATAACCATTTTCCTGTGTTTAACCCTACCGTATGTACTACTTGTGTGATTTGTTCATGTTTTTATGTTATTTTGTCATTTACTGCTGTTACTGCTAAAGTCCAATGTTGTCGTATAGCGCTCTCATGAGTCAAAAAACGGTATGTCATTTCTTAAAACCAATACTAAGAACTAATAATATATTTTTTTTTAATTTCTGTGTAACTCACAATAACGTAGTAAACGTACTAAACGTACTAATTGTCGGAAACCCACAGAACAGCGTTTTAAAAACACTTTCAACGTGTCGTGCCAAGTCAGTCTAGAGCCGCCCTAACTTACTAACTAACTAACAACAACAACAACAACAACAAAAACGAACGAAAGGAAGAAAGAAAGAAACCTCTAGTCGCTTGGAAGCTGTCCACAACACAAACGCACTCCTGACTGCAGTAATATATATATTTTGTTATTATACTGTCCAACCCTGGTTGCAGTATTAAGGTAAGATCGTTTACGATACGTTACCTTTTTAAAAACGATTATATAAAAATCGAAACACGATTAATAGAAATCACAGAAATCACAAAATAACAGAACTTCACACACTTTCAGATGGAACGACCGAAGTTGTTTGATTTCCAGGACGTGCCAATGAGTCACTACTTCACTGATAACTGGGAAAATATACAGAACTTCAAGGCAAGACCTGATGATATTATTATTGCAACGTATCCTAAAGCAGGTTTGTTTCCCTATTTATCCACTGGCCTCTACTGTTTTGAGGTTTGTTGTGGTGTTTGTTTTGGAGTTTTGAAGTTTATGAAAGTGCATTTGATTGTTGTATTGTGATTGATATATATATAGATATATATACTCCTATATCTTTCTGTCTCTCTCAGGCACGACATGGGTCTCTCATATGCTAGACCTACTGTATTTTGGAATGTCCTTGCCTTTCTTTGAAAGAGTGTCTTTCCTGGAGCTCTGCATCCCAAACGTGGTTCCAGGTTAGAAAGCCACCAGAATTTTGCAGTTTTATAAATTGCAGTTATACAAAGCATTAAAAGCAATGTGGGACTACATTATTATATATTGTATATTATTACTGTGCACAAATGAAATGGCTCTCTTTTATTGAAAACAGAAAGTATCACCATAATCGAGTATTCTTATTGAAATGTCTATATTAAAAACCCAGTCCAGCAAACCACAAAACAAATCTTTACGTAATATTTTTTATTAAAACCAGCCATACATCAATTATGTCTACACTTGCAAAAGTATTCAGACATCTGCAGTTTTCACATTTTGTTCCTTTAGACATTTGAGATCACAGGCTGAAATAAGAGAAATGTTAATTTGTCAAAAATATTCCAAACACTTCACAAAGCTAGCCTGTATGGAAGGTTAGCTCCATGGAAGTAAAATAGTCAGAGCAAGGCAGAGGCAAAAGCCTCAGGAAAACCAGCGGGAAGGGGGTGTCATTTTCAGCAGGGATAATGACCCAAGGCACAAGGCCAAAGCGACATTGGAGTGGCTTAACGGTCCTGAACTTTAATCCAATTGAGAAGTGAAGGCAAGATAAAACATTGCAGCCCATAAGCAATCTCCCAGAAACATAAGAGAACTTGAAAACATTTGTGTAGAAGATTGGGCAAAAAGTTCTCCAAGCTGGTGTGAAAAATTGGTAGAGACTTGCTGCTCCAACTTCTGAGAAAAGGGCCTCCACTGGGTCTGAATATGTATGCAATTCGGATCATTTTGTTTGTTTTTTCTTTCGTTTTTGTTGATATTTATCTCACTCTAATTTTCAATTTCAGTTTGAAAATGACATTTCTGTCTGTCATGTGAATGGTCTGAATACTTTTCCTACTGTACATACGTAATAGATATTGCAATCTTAACAGGGAATTAATAATGGTAGAAAGTTTCGTAATAGCCAGGTAAATTCTAATACGGTAACAGTATCACCCAACCCCCACGGAAAAAGGTGCTGAGATGGCAGAGAAGATGACCTCATCCCCCCGCCTCATTAAAACTCACCTCCCAGTTCAGTTTGTGCCCAAGTCTTTCTGGGAAGAAAACTGCAGGGTATGTCTGTGTACCTCCTGTTTTTCTGCTATGTTCCTATAGGTTTTTATTGTCTTTATATACATTGATACATTATCATTATGACTTCACATGGTCTTCCTTTTATCTATCTGTTATATGTGTGCAGTTTTGCCAGAGAACATATACTTGACAGACTTTCTGAAAAATCAGCTATATCACTACTAATTAATGAGGATGATAACACAGTAATTACCATGTTTTCGCTGTGCGTGTGTCTGGATTCCTCAGATTGTTTACGTGGCCCGTAATGCTAAGGACACTGCTGTGTCCTACTTCCACTTTGACCGTATGAACATGGTGCAGCCAGAACCAGGTGACTGGCCTAGTTTCCTAAAGAGATTCCAGGAAGGAAAGAGTGAGTTAATTGTGTACTAAATGAGTGAACGAATCTGTGTGTGAGGGACGAATTAATGACAGGATGGGAGAGTGTGTGAGCGAGAGAAGTGACTGTGTGTGACTATAGAATGAGTGAATGGTTCTATTCATTCGTGTTAATTTGTCTTCAAAGTTGAATTCAGTATCTCATTTGTTTAAAGTAATATAAATATAATGGTTCGTTCTAAATTATCTATAGGAGAGTCAGAGAGGTTTTGTAATGCATTAGCTTTCCTTCCTGGTCCCCAGTGGTGTTTGGTTCCTGGTATGACCATGTGAAAGGCTGGTGGGAGAAGAAACAGGCATACCCCAATATCCATTACATGTTCTACGAAGATCTGGTAGAGGTATGGACTACGCACTCTGCAGTTTGAGTGTAGAGAACAGTTTAATCAAGATTAACATCAACAATAAAGCAAACAGATAATCAAAGGTAAACCTAGGTAAAGAGGGGAGTTAGGTATAAGCAATGTCATTCTACACCCTGCCTATGTTCTCTGTAGGACACGGCCCAGGAGCTGGAAAGAGTTTGTTCTTTCCTCGGTATTTCACCATCAAAGGAAGAAAAAGAGCAGGTGAAAAGAGAGGTGGAATTTGACACCATGAAGAAGAATAGCATGGCCAACTATTCTACCATTGATATGATGGACTTCAAAATCTCACCATTCATGCGTAAAGGTTAGTGGTAATAGACGTAGGCAAAGACAGATCTAGTCGGTTCCAGGGTATAGAGCTAAGGCCATTAAAACTCTGAGAGAGGGCGGGAGGAAACTTTTAAAATAAATATAATTTTAATTCAGAGGGCCAAAACAGTGGTAGTCCATCTGGTTAAGTTGATAATGAACTAATGGTAGTTCTTCCTTTCCAGGGAAGGTTGCTGATTGGAAGAATCATTTCACTGTGGCTCAGAATGAACAGTTTGATGAGGATTACCAGAAGAAGATGACAAACACTACACTTTGTTTTCGGACAGAAATTTAATCAAGTACAAAAAGACGAAACATTACGATCCACGTCCTGGTTCTGATGGTGTTAAATGTGAGTCTTCTGGTTTCCTAGATGCAGAGCCCATGTTTTAGTAATTCACCATTGGCACTTATCCCGTTAGGTTGGGGTCCCCAGAGAGCCATTTCAGAGTTTGACCTCTCTGAAAAAAACATTTTCAGGTTTTTATTTGTTATTTGTTATTGATATTTCTTTAACACCTGGGGAAAGCACTTGTCATCTCCCACATTCAGAGAAAACAGCACCTTCTCAGAGACACAGCCGCTGTGAACATCGTCATGGCTCTCCGTTGGGAGGCATCCGATCCTGCTCTACCAGGTTCTCTACCTGAAGCCTCAAATAGGCTCTCTTAAATTTGGTTTATGCTTAATTATGCAGAACAAACAAGGATCTATTTTTTGCTATGTTGTTAATGCTTTCACATTGACAGTAGAGGAATGTAATTAATTTACATAGTCGGTGACCAGTCTAATCAAACCAGTGCCTAGATTATAAAGAACAAGCCACTGATAAGATAGAAATAAGCCCTGTATATATTCTGTCAACGTATAATGAATTTTCGTATAATTTGCTTGTGTTCATATACGTAACTAAATGTCTTAATTTTAATAAATATTCAAGAAGAACCAGTACAAAAAATATATATATATTATTTCAGTTGGCCTGTATTTAGACAAGAATAAACAAAACAAAAATATTCAATAACATCATTGAGGTTTCAGACACTGTTCATTTATTGAAAAGAAGATATGATGGTTTAGCACAAAATTTTAACTGGAGACAAAGGCAGAGCACTGTCAATGAATCTCATGGAATTTCACTATACATTTCAACACTGTAACCTCAGAGATGTGTAGAAGAGGAGACACTAATCAGATTACATAAACTCCAGACAACGTCCCCTCCCATGAAGACACAGAAATATTTAGGAGAGAAGAAATAAGACATATTTGGCTGTCAATCAATGATGGGGAAGATTAGCCCCACACATGAGGAAATGGAAAAGCAATGCCTCAAACATCACTGGACTGCTCAGAAAAGGCAGAGATTTACCATAGTCACAACACTACACAATTTCACACTCTGGATTAGTGGAGGGATACACAAACCATTTCAATTTGAAGAAAACAAAAACCCTTGTGATGAAAATTCATACCAAGTGGAATTGTTTGCACTGATATATACTAGTTGAAACCTATTAAAATAGCAGAACAAGTTAAGTTACAACAAAAAAGACAAAGATTTCTATTCTCTCACCTGCAGTTTCGCCATATGGTAACAGAGACTTTGTACTCAAATCTAAAAGTCCAGTAAGTCAGTAATCACTGCGCATACAGCCCAATTCTGAGACGGTTGGCAGAGAAAGAGCAAAGCAGGTAAGCAAAGGTGGCTTTAGATTGTCATCCACATCAAATGCTTTACTTACTTTTTGTCGAGACAGAACCACCTCTCTGGCAAAGCGAAGGAGTCTGCATTAGCGTGCACTGTCGCTAGTGAGGGCGGAATGTGACAGGCATCTGTTAGTTAATCGGCAATGCTCTGGTCAACTCTGATCAGCAGCAGATTTCAGATGTCATGGGATACTAGTTTTACAGTCTACAACACGTGGTATAATATTCTCATGATTATCATACCATTTAAACTTCTGCTTTCTATGATGTTAGCTGATGGTATACTGTAATAATTGTAATAAAGTTTTATATATTAATCATACTACATAAATTCAGTGAACAAGACACTCTGAGCTTTGGCTACAGTTGTATATCCTTAACTGTAAGTAAAATTGTCCTTAAGTAAACTGTACATGACTCGTGCTTATTGTTAGCTAGGTACCTGCTGATAGTTATAGTAAAATTTATTTTAAATACGTTTCATTGTGAAAGATATATCCTTAAAGCTAATGTTTTTACAATGATTTTTTCAGTAAGTAACATTAAAGCATAATTTTAATGATGTAATTTACTGATTGTTTTCTTCCTGTATCTCCTTTGCATGTTCAGTGTGGCATACTGACCACCACTGCCGGCTGCGATCACAGAGAAGAATAAAAGAGAATGCAATGGGCCAATTGATTCCTCTAAGAAGTATGTCACAAGGGACAATCAGTTAACAAGACTTTAAAAGCATTTATGTTAAATTCTATAAGCAATTTTTTGTTCATTAAATATGTATCTACTTAGGTTCACAGATTTCCCCAGGTTTTTGTGATTACATGGACATGAGAAGTACCCATAGTCTTATGCTTTTAAGCTCTAAATAAAAAAAATGGTATTTTTACAGTCAAGACCAAGGCACCATTTACACCATTGTGTTTGGGTGTTTTGGATGGGCTAGCATGCAGGCTTACTGGCTGTTTAGAGGGGTAAATATCTGCATTTTTGCATGGAAAATGTAGCATCATAGCCTGATTATGTTTACTGATGCCCGATTTAGTCTCTCGCCCGCTACTTTCCTGCTCAAGCAGATACACCATGATACCACTAGTATAGCCCTTGCAAAATACTACAATGCCATTTCAAATTAATAATAACAACGGTTACCGTGTTTCAATGACAACGTGGTAACCGTCATCATTAACAGTTGTGCCCAGACTGTAAGAATCTCTCCTGAAGACTGTATGTCAAGACTCCAATCTGCTTTTAATTTGTTTTTTAGGAATGAAAATTAAACCATGATACCTGTGTTGCCATGGATCCATGACACCATGCATTGTTGCAAAGAAGTGAATCATTGGGTGGTTGCACAACAGCAAGAAATTGATTGTTCTTGGAGTCCAACCACAAAATTATCATTTTAGATTTTAAACTTTTTTTTTTTTGTTATCTAAAGAGCAATTAACCAAAAATAAATTCAAATTTGTTATTGAAAGTAACAAACAAAATGATTTTCAGACTGAATCAGCACCTCCTCAGAAACATATTTGTTGACCAGAAAGGCACAGCAATCCTGTAAATTTGGGAATATCAGTGCTGAGACAATGCTCCATAGCTGTACATACCAATTGATGCATAACCAATTAAATTGAACACCCCCCTTTGTTTGTCCTATTCAAACCAAAAAGTGCGTCTGTATTATATACACAAGGGGAAAATGTCTTCCACAGGAATCATGGTTACAACATTGTAATAGAAATGCCACAAATGGCCATCATATATGGCACATACATTTAATATATAGGAATATGACCATATTCCAAGAAGACATAAACGTATGTGTGTGTGTGTCAAATCGTAAGCAATGTTAGATAGGGGTGACTGCTGAATAATTAATAATGTTAGAAAGTCATATACAGACACCCACACACACACTAGGTATTATCCATTATCCTTCACTCACATCTTATCCACAGTTGTTGGAGGTGAAATTAATGGCATTACATGTATTTTTTAACTTCTTAAAACAACTGAATATTAACCTAGGAATTTTGGGTCCAATACCAGCTCATGCTAACAACTACTTAACAGTTGTTAAGAGATCAACCAACAACCTCCTGGTTGTCCAGTTCAACTTCTTAACCACTATTACACACAGCTGAATTTCAGGTAAGCATGAGGAAATAAATACTTGTAAATACTCCATTATGTGACTACTTAGTGTGGGATAATTTACAGTGTTTTAAAGCCTGTAAACACTTCATAAACCACGAGGCTGCTACACCATCTCCTCATCTGGCATGAGCCTACTTGAATGAATGAGTAAAAACATAAATTCCATTAAAGCAGCATTCAAAGTCCTCGTAAAAGCTGGTTCATACGTCAGACCCCTGCTAACATATGAATAGAATCATCTGATTACATCATTAATGATTAATAAAGAAAGGTACCCAAATCCATCTGGATTTAACCAATCCATCAGTAGTCCACTGTTGAGTCAGCATAAGAACACAGTATCAGACAGTGTTGGCAAAAGTGTCTGAAATCATTCCATACATTGAGTTAATCACAGTGAGGCTGGGGCTTTAACACAGTTAGCAGTTGTGCCCACTGAGGGAAAACTTTGAGCCTGGTAGCTCACCATACTATATTAGTTTTAGTTGTTCATGTGGTCTTTTTGAGTTATTTTCTGTTAGAATAGGTAGACACACTATTGAAAAATATTCAGAGATCAATGATTTCACTGCTCACACTGGTTGAGTCCTCCTGCCTGCTAACTTCCAGGAAGCTCCGCCCGGCTCCAGTAGCCCGACCTGGGGCTGCCCCGCCACCCTCCGTGTCTGTGTTCAAAAAAGGCTTACTGTCGTCTCCCACTGGGTCTTGGTAGGGTCTGAGGGAGACGGGGCAGGAGACAGAAGAGGAGACGCTGCCGATGCTAAAGCTCTGGTCGGTGGGCGTGGGGGGAGCGGTGGCCAGTTTCCCAGCCACATCGCCCCCTGGTGGAGCTGCTGACTGTGTCCTCCCTTTATGGTCCTCTGACAGGCCACAGCTGCTGCTCTCCGATATGTTGATCTGGGGGTCACTGCTGCGACGGGGCCAGGAGGATAAGGGCTGCCGGTGGGAGCCCGGGGAGGTAGGGGAGGGGGGGCACAGAGTTCGGAAGAACATGCCCCCCCGCAGGAGGTGCTCGCGATGCAGGGCCTCGTCAATGCTGCGGCTCAGGTCGATGGGTGAAGGGGGGCGTAGATCAAACTCGTTGAGTGACAGGACAGATTGCTTCTCACGGGCCCACTCTTTCTCACAGTCCAGACTGCTGCTGACCGAGCGTTGTGGGGGACGACCCAGGGAGTGCAGTCGCAGCAGTGAACCTGTAGAGCCACTGGTTGCACCGCCCTTCTGGTTGCGACCGCAGTTGCTGTCCTTCACGCTGCGTAAGTTGGGGAGCTGGTCCCGGTTTCGGATCAGGCTTTTGCTAATGTCAGCCCCCGGGCGATCCTGGCCGGCCCAGTTGTTGGGGACCTCCCCCAGCACGCTATTTTCCGACTTCTTGCAAGGGTGACCCCGCAGGCTGTGCACGATCTTAGACCAACAGGTGTGACTCTGCGTGGATGCTGAGGATGAAGCGGAGGACAACAGGTCGGCCCCCGCCCCCCCTTCACCTGGACCCTCCTGACTCTGACTCTGGGGTCTCCAGAACACCCAGGAAGCCAGTAGCAGCAGGAAGGAGGCCCAAGCCAGCTCTAGCAGCCGTGCCCAGAACTGCACTAGCCACCAGGTCCAGCTGAATTGTCGCCAGTCCCCCAGCAGCCCGTACAACCAGAGGGTGGCATGGACATGCAGAGCACAGCACAGCACTCCCAGAGACGCGCACACTGCCAACACGCGGCCCAGTACGCGCCCTGTCTGCCGACCCATCTGTTGGCCCTCTTCCTGAGACACAGGCTCCTCCAGCGGTGGTGTGGGGGGGTTCTGCAGACGGGGGAAAATGTAAAAGAAAAAGCCTAGGCAGAGGACGAGCCCACAGGAGACAGACAGCATCTGCAGCACCACCGGAACAGCAGGGGACAGCGCCGGAGACAGCACATCGACCGCCAGCAATAATGTGCAATGTAGCACAGTCAGCACTCCGGCCAGAGGGGCACGCTGTAGGCTGGGGGGCAGCAGCATCAGGTTGGTCACCTGCAGTGCTAACAGTACAATAGATGTCTGGGTCCACAGCAGCAGGGGCATTGGCAGGTTGTAGAGCACAGTGACACCGGCGCGAGGAAGGATTCCACGGGTGCCATAGGGGTCGAGGAAAAAGCTGATGGCCCGTACTATACTGGCCAGCAGCAACAGGACATTAGCCAGGGCCAGGAAGCTGCGGTGGGAACAGTGCATGCTGGGAGAAAGCAGTAGCCCCACCAGCGCCCCACCTGCCAGCACAAGGAAGAGCCCTGCGGTGCCATACACATGCAGCTCCCAGGCGAAGGCCAGCGTGCGCTGCAGGTCCCCCCACAGCAAGGCCGTGCTGTTGGAGCCTGTGGAAACATGACACGGGCCTCTTCCCGATCCACACAGTTCCTCAGGGCTGAGGCCTAGGGTGGAATTTCGGCTGACGTATGGGGGGTGGCCCAGTGCGATGGAAACATTTTTGTCAACAGCTCTCTCATCCTTTGGTCCAAATCCACGCCCCTTCTGAAGTGGAGAAGTGGGGCTTAGGTGGGTGGTCAGCCCTGTCATGGTGGGGAGAGAGTGAAGATTCAGCTCATTTGGGCACAACACTATTTTTCAATTTCAGCAAAATAACAAGAACAATTAACAATCAATAAAAGGAACATAGCATCCAGAGCTATGTATAACTATGCCTCCCACTTATTATTTACAATTGTATTATTATCGTAGGCTACAGACAGCCTCTGCTGTTTCATTCAATTTCAGCTAACATTATAATATAATTATTTTAAAATCCTTATTCAGTCAGATGATAAGATAATTTACCTTATAGGTTCAATATATTCTGAGAGGAACAGGGGTTAATCAAAGCATGTGTATAGCTGGCGGCCTGATGAGGATCGGGAGAAGTAAAGAGTTCACAGTAGTAAACACAATACACCCTATAATGATCAGTGTGACAACTGAGTTCCTTACACCCACCAGACCGAAGGCGGCGAGACACAACTTTACCACTAGAGGGAGCACATTCCTGCACCATTCACAGTTATATAAGTAAAGTTTGGATGTATATCCACCCTTTCTTAAGCCTAACACTGATCTGCAAGTTAAACACTGACTTCAGTCAATAATACTTATTAAGTAAACACTCCATCCAAACGTTTTTTTGTATGTACTTGGGTATTCTGTAAATTTGGTTGGATTGTTAATGTGATAGTGTGTGTGTGTCAGAGTTTTGCTCTTCCACACACACTGTGACAGCATCCTAAGCAGAGAACGCAGCCGGTTCATTAGGGTGTTATCTCAGTGTGTGTTTGAATATCTATATATATAAACCTTTAACACTCTCAGACATCAAGTGGTACAAAAGCCTGTTACAACTCCCAGCACGCGGTCTCAAGGCTTAACCTGAGGACTGTGTTGTGGTGCAGATGCTAGATTATATATCTAGATAATTATAGATCTAGCTGATTTATAGATTAATCAGCAACCAGGGTCCTGACTGCTGGGTGTTCCAAGTGATCACATAGAATTATGTTCTGACAACATCTAAATAATACCTGGCCATTGATTAAATAATTTTCCTAATTTTTACACATTTTTAAATGGCCCTACATAGTAGGGGCTCTCACATCGTATGACGGCTTCACTGTGCAACCACAACTTACTTCACAAAATGTTTCTGAAGTGGAAACAAAACACAAATGTTCACATATCAGTTGTCACTTTCCCCTTTAAGTTAACAGCCAATATAGCACATCTGGTGAACATTTTTTTTTTTTACTGTATAAAGTTCACTAGGGCATTAAAGACTAACAGACTGCTTTGACCGCATGCAGCCAGCATGGTCACATTTCAGAACCACTGCAGTACAGAATGTTTCAGATGTGGATGGAAAGCATTACATGACTCATTTGAAACACACTTAAGTGATTGAAGCAAATTATAAATAACACTGCTCCTTGACATCTCAGCAAAACAAATAAAAATAAATGTTTTTTCTGCTTACTTTGCTTATTCTGACATATGCACATCTGTGTTTGCATCTGCGTTGAAAACAAAAAAAAATACCCATCGCAACATTATACCTCATTGTCCCCATTCAACTTAGGATAGAAAAGAGTGGATGTGAGAAATGCTCAGTGTAACATGGAACCCAGAAATCCGTTTTAAATTAAAATGTGTACCCAGTGTGCGGAATGCACAGGGATTCAGGCCTGGGGACCAGAGAGGCAGTGAGCAGTGGGAGGGGTAGGCGAGGAATCCCGCCAGGAGGGTTTAGGTCAACAAGTCAGAGAACAATAGGCTACAATGGACTACTCCTTATCCTCAAGGATTACAAACCCCAGGAAACATCAACAATTACAGAAACATCAACATGCTGATTACATTAAAAACAGGACTGTAGGGCAGTCTAGGATAGAAGGGCAATATGAAAATGCATTATTATGGTAGCTACTATATTGTTCATGATTTTAATCATTCTAGAGCTATTCAGAGCTATGCTCTGTGAAAACTACTAGACTACACAT
>JAOVYW010000084.1:3569272-3598094 GCA_025775045.1 Hiodon tergisus | reverse complement strand
GTTTCATCAGAATGATGGGAGATGGAGAGAGAAAGAGAGACTTTTCTGACACCTGTCATTGTAAAATAGGAACATTCTAGAATCTACTCTATCGAGATTGACCCAATACTGCTAGAATAAATAGATAAAGATCTGTAAAAAAAACATTAAATCCTAGCATTGAACAGGGAAAAAAACTACATTTTTATATTTTTAAAAACAACGTCATCTCAATGGAACACTTTTCAATTACCACTATAACATTAATACATTTTTAAAACGATGTCCAACATTTTAATTTGGTCATTCCAACAGTACTATATGTGAGCAACAATTGAGTTCACACAGACAGCAGGTTTTGCAGAAAGGCAAAAAGACCTATTAAAAACGTTGCAACTAGAGTTCTAGAGTACCGAAGACTAAAAACGCATGAAGGGAAGCAATTCCAGCAACTTTTTAAAAAGCCTAATTCAAATCTGGATATCTGCATCCGATTGTCATGAAGCCCTGTACTCAGTATTTAGGTTGCCCTAATTAGGAGTCCCAAATTATTAATTTCTCTACCTGGCCCTGTCTAATTTCAAGCCATCCCAGGACAGCACTACACAAAAGCAAATTGCTTTTTCAATAACTGACATATCAGATTATAACACAATACAAGAAATCTTGATTGAGAAATACACAGAAAAGCACAACAATCTATCTTTTATCTTAGAAGAAATAAAAACAAAGAATTTTCTGTGCCTCAAGCTACGGGACCAGAACCTTTACTGCAAACGCCACATATTGCCCAGTGTAGACAGTGGCTTCAACATAATAAAGAATCTGTTCCAGTATTTACTTTACATATATACATTTGACATTTTATAATCAGACTACTCCGTAAATTGAAATTAAGAATATAATATGAAATAAGATTTTTTCCATAAAGATGAATTGTACTGATATGAACAGAAGTTCAGAGAGTTCTGCAAAAAAGAAATTCCAAACAAAGATAGAGAGAGAACAGGAGAGAAAGTGCAGAGGCTTCAGGAGGAGGACATGGTTGCTTGTACAGACCATGAAAATACACAGCCAGGAACGTAAACATCAAGCTTACTATCAGTAGATTCGCACATAAACCTGCACGCGCGTGTCAGTACATGTGTGTACATGCGCAGACAGCAAACACACGCACACACCAACTAAACTCCCTGGACACAACACATATGACGGAGGTTTACACTGTAGGAAGTCTGAAGTGACTTGACATCTGCCGAGACTGAGGTCTTCTAACCAAAACAATACTTTATTTCCCTTTTAAGAGCATTTTATTCACCATGCCACGTCAACATCAAGTTCTATTCAGAAAAAAAATGTCTGTCTTTCTGAGGTGCTTTGACGTATCAATTCCCAATAATTTGAGACAGGTCAGAGGCCAGGTAAGCCCACTTAGAGGCACACATACAGGGAGAACAAAAGACACATACACACAGGCAGGTATCATCTAATGGACTGACAAAGACAAATGGCAAGGACTTTGCTCAGATTGACTCATTAATTGGAAGAAGTAATGCACAACTGTTGTAGATACTGTATCATCCATCCCAATATGAGAATTCAGACAAACGCAGGCTGAGAAACTGCTAGTAGTGTAGATAAAGCAAAAGTGCCAGTACGGTATCACAAATCTGGAGGTGGCAAAAGTTTACTAGGAGCCAACTTAGGAGCCATGAGAGTTGGTTTATAGATATAATAATAACATTCTATTCTAACTACTATTCTAATTGTCGTTATTAATAATAAAGAAATATTATTTTAACCTATGTATTGGTGTTCATGATTCTTGCATTGAGACAGGAATAAGAGAAAGGACTTTTTAGTTGCGTATAATTAATGTAAATGTAAACACAATAAAAACAGTAATGAAGGTAATGAGTATCTACCATACCAAATACTATATAATATCATATAAATACTTTCATATCTACTGTAAGTGTTTTTTTGAACTCGGCTATCTTGAAGAAACCAACAATTACTAAAACAATTAATAACACTATTATGAACAGTTAAGGAACTGACTGTGGGGAGAAATAAATGGAAACCAACTAACTCTAAGAAACAAATACAGGTATTGCTACAATTTGTACATTGTAGCCAACCAAAATACTGAGAGTTTTTGTTTTACTTTCATACATTTTTTCACAACTTCAAAGGGATTCAAATATTCGTTAAAACCAAGAAGCAGTCAACGTTAATATTGAGAGCAGAGGACACACTATAATTTAAAACGTAATTTGGCACTAAGCTATCAGCTCATATAGGCATGAATAGATAGTACTCGTCAATTCAGTATCAGTACCTGGTGCCTGCATCCTATATATACACACACATTTGTACATGGCACCCTAATGTACAGTACTGTTTACGGTTACATTTTAGGCGGAAAAATATTTTTATTTTGAAATACATTATTTACCTTACCTTACAATCGATCTTGATTGTAGAAATACTCTGCAATATTTTATGTTATCTTGCCACTAAAGAATCCAAGCATTTAACGATATCAGTTACCATTTTAATGCGATTGTTTGTTTGTTTATTTATTTCAGTTGGCTTCGGTTAATTTATTCAGCTGTCTTGGTGCGTAATAGCAGTATGCTTATCTTTCCAGTGGCATATTCACTGTTCTCCCGTAGTGACTGATAAAAAAACAGGTGGATCCTGCTCTTCTTAAACAGCTCTGACCATTAAGGCCTTCGTTGGGCAATGCATGTACACACAAACGCACACGTGCCTATGTCCCAGCTCAAACCCCTGGCAATCATTTGCGAAGTTAAAACAGGACATGGATGCAGCGTAGCCTTTAAAATTTATGCAATTTTGCTGTGTTTTACTTTGGCATCATTTTGTGGTAGGAGTAGACTTTTTTTAGGGGCAGTCCTGATTTTAATTACGAAATGCGCGTCTTCTTGATCACTGGATCACTGTTTAAACCGGGAGGCGTAAGAAAGAACGGTCGAGCTTCTCGTTCCTGTCTCTTTCTGAACCTCCCTGGCTCCCCGAAGCGGAGCAATGCGGCATGCGAACCAAGGTTAACAAAGTCGTTTTAGGCTTCTTAATCTTTGTCCAATTGTGTGTTTTTACGTCATACAATTCTGTGGAAGCTCTAGTTCATACGAATTTCCAGAGGCGAATAAAAAAAAAAAACTATTAGAAGTAGTCAGCTAGCGTATTGACATTATTATAGCCTATTCAGTCAGACACGTATGCCTCATTTTAAACCCACGTTACATAGATTCATTAATATTTGTCAATTAAACAATCTTCGTAAAACCTAAGACCGATAGCGTTTGTCGTTTTTCTTAAGTAGTAGTTAGTCTTATGCTTCCCCCCCTCCCTCAATTGCTGAATAGAACGGTAGCTATTTAGCTTCGGGTCATTCTTCCTACCTGGAACTCAGTTAAATTTCTCGTTGGCTATATGTGAGACGCCTTCTCCGTCACAACTTGTTTTGGACGTTCATCCTCTTTGTCGCGTGAACACCTTTCTCTCCGGTCTCTCGCTGTATTTTCACAGTGAGAGCTATGGGCGTTAAAAAGAAATTTTGACTCCCCCAATTTCCATCTTCGCCAGACGAAAACCACTCGCAGTCTCAGTCATTTACACCGGCCAATATTTTAAGGTTACATTCACTCAAGAGCACTGTGCCAAAAATGAGGTTACAGTTAATATACTGTACTGATATAATTTACGCGTCACAATATGTCGACTATACCAGCGTACATCGTGTCTATTTACACGGTTATGTTAGTGACATTCTGGATGTGAGTGTGCGCGTTACTGTTTTTTCCCCCCCAGCATTCTGCATATTCCTTGTCAGATTCCTCATATGAAACATTATGGCTTGTTTCCTAGTTGGGGAGCACAGAATCATTGACTCCAGTATTACAAATATTAACACACCTAGAGACGGATTTTCTTAAAGTTACCTAGAGGAATGCTTAAGGAGAGTGTAATAACGCAATCGGAATGGTGTGTAAATTTTAGGGTGAAATCCTACACTTCTGCTTCTGGAAAAACTGGGCAGTCAGTGTAGACTTTGTGTCCCTGCCAAGTCTCCCTGCCCCCAATCCAACCCTCTTCCGTCATATAACTGCCTCTTCAGCCCTCCCTCACGCATCACTTAAAAGGTATGTCCAGGTGAATCACACTAACGGTTTCTAGGTTTAAAGCGACAGAGCGCCTTTTTCACAGGCTTTTAGTTCCTATACACGCATTATCATGTAACGTGTGCAAGCACTTACAGACACATGAATAAATATTTTAGGAATATTTCATAAAGGCCACAAGTAGGGCTTTGCCCAACAATTCTCCGCTCTTTAGAAGATTTAGGGACTTAATCACAAATGATAGTTATACCTCCCTTCTGTGGTCCACTATTACACACTGTCCAGTAAGACTAATATAATCCATGGTGTTAAAGTTTGTAACGTGTTAAATAACCGACATTCTAAAGTAACCATTGGGTTAATTGACAGCTCAAAAACAAATGTCTTGAAAATCATAGCAGTTTTATTGAGGCAAAGAACAGCCGATTTTGCTGTCTTAGTGTTCACAGATTTCTTAAGTGTATGCCAGTTGCCACAGCCCCAAACTCACTCATTACCCCTAAGAAGCAAGTGGTTTAGCCCATGGGTGCTTCCCCTATCTCCCCAAATAATTCCCTTTGCTCAAACGCACAGTCATACAGGCGGATAGTCTCTCCCATTGGAGCCATAGCCAAAACCAAACTGGCACCCCAGTCTTCAAAGATGTGGCTGATGGTTGTGCCATACTTCTGAGATTCCTGCTCCTCTGATGAGGGAGAACACACAACATAGTATCTAAAGTGTTAGCGTGTACCTGCAAAATATCTAAATAGACTATGCAGGCGGTGCACAGTGCATTAGCCTCTCAAAGGTGGCTCACACGTTACAGAGCCTGAACAGGAGAATCCAGCCACGGTGAACATTGTCAACAATGAGGCAGCCAACATCCAGGGGTGGAGATGTTCCACATGCACTGGGTTGGCAAGAGGCAGTGGGACGGTGTTGCCTTCACTAGGCTGGCCCACTGGCATTTCTCAACCGCGATAACCACTGCAGACTAATACACCTCTCTTCCAATCAGTGCTTAACCTTTGGTGTGGGCTGTGTAGCCTGCAGTATGTAAAAGTGACAGGTGGCTTAAAATATCCATAGCATTAGCACAATTGGCAATTCCAAATAGGGGGGAAAAAAACTTTAAATAATTGTCAATTTCCAAATCTACAATTGTTATTGAAAATACTTCAAATACACACCAAAACTTATACTCGAATACACAAACTCAAATACTTACTTATTTGTAATATTTGTATCAGAGCCAGGTCTAGACAATGGTATGCTTTAGAAGACGACACCCTCAGTCATACCTTTCCCTCTTGTTGTCCCTGGTTTCTTTCACTTCATTTCCTTATCTAAGCTCAGGAAACTAAAATATCTGTTCAGCTCAAAGGATTTTACTAAGACCATTAAAGTCCCACTAAGCCAGCAAGACAGGGAGAAAGAAAGAGTGAAGAGGAGATGAACATGCCTGTGGTGAGGATAAAAGAGGGTTAGCTAGAGGGAGACCACAAGAACGAGCTAACCCCATGGTGACCGAAAAAGGAAGATGAACAAAGATGTATGGACATAAGAGGGTTCACTGACAGACCACAAACACTACTTGGAAGCACAACCCACGGGGCAACATTGCTATTTTTATTACGATTTTACACATATGAATGCCAACCTGTGACCATGGTTGTGGAGAATACAAAAAACTCTTGTTTCTAAACAATACGCACGCATTTCTTTGGTATTAATATTTTGTGCAGAAACAAATGCAGTTTCCACATGAAAGAAAAATACTTACTCTGTTTATCCAGCTAAGAGCATAAGAGTTGAAAACATTTTTAGCAGGGGGAAATTGCACAAAGTCAGAAGTAGTTACCAGAGAACTTAAGCAAAGTATCCAGAAACACATCCGAAATTCAACTGTAAAAACAGGGGAAGACTACGTCATGCAAGTTTCCCTGAATAATATTAGTTAGTATCGAACATTATTGAAAAATTAATTAATTGTAATTCCATGTAGTAATGAAAACGCAGGTGAGGTTTTTGACAGATGATTCAGTAAGGATTACTTCTTTTAAAAACATTTTTCCAGACAATAATTACTTAGACTCTTACTTAGACCAAATGCTAAATGTCAGAACTAAAGTGCATCGGATGTTCAAAAACCGATAGCTGTTGAAAACTGCAAAAAATAAAAATAAACTTGATATTTGAATAGTAATAGCATTGGAATGCGAGTATCTTACATTTTTATAGAAGAGAAAATTAGTGTGCTTACAATAACGGCAAACCTCCATAAGATTTAATAGTATGAAACCACTTGCTTTCACAGTACACGAGTCTGTGTGGGTGTTGACAGTATGAGCACAAGAGTTACCAAGCAGCCTTTCTTTGTTTAACCAGATTATAATAATTTGAATGCTCAGCAAGAGAGAGATTCGGGTGATAGGTCTACCTGTGACATGTGGTCTATGCGTCTGGGTAACAAAGTCTGCTAAAGTGGGTACACTAGCGCTAAAATAATTTAAACATTGTATATTGGTTTGTAGCTTTTACATGAAGCAGAATACTCAACTAACATTATCAAAGTGCATGAGAGACATTTTCTTGCTATGATATTCTCTAGACACACACACAGACATTTTTATTTAGCTACAACACATGCCGATAGCAATGTTTTATTGATAAATGTTTCTACTAAGTGACAACCAACCAACTGCCCACTATGCATGCATATACACACACACACACAGTGTATATTGATATTTAATAATCTTGTTGTCCTATCCATGCCTGATAAGGAAAATATATTCAGTTATAGTGGGGACCATGACCTAATTAATTGTTCAGTTGAAAGATTAGCTGGAAAGACACAGAAAATCAGTAGTCAAACCTCACAGCATCATGGGGAAAATTACTCATACTAAAAACCAAATAGCTTAAAATAATGTGTCAATAGTAAATACACCCGTTAATACCGCAATAAATAGACAATGACTAAAAGAGCCCACTCCTATATTAATTCATCTACAGTAGCAATTTCAGTAGAAATGTATTGAGAACCACAAGTACAGGAAATTGATGAGGGGAAGAGAGAGAAAGAGAGAGAGCCATTCAGAACTCCACTGACACCCTACTTCAGTATTATTCTTATCACAAAGGGACACAATGTGACCTTGTTTTCGGACATTTAAACACTACAACAATTCAACACACAGGCACCATCCTGATTGCTGTACACACCCCCAAAAATTAACATCTGGCTTCTACAAGCATTTTTTTGTGTTTGAGTGAGCCTGCCCTCTAGATCCCTTTCATATGGGTAAAAATCTGAGGATGCAATAAACAGAGAATAGTAACTTCAACACCAGAATTAACAGAGCTGAAGGGTATAGCGGGCATCGGCTGTGAAGTTATCCAGAGGTAGAGAACTATTAGTTTACGGTAAACATTTTAAATTCCTATGCCTAGGAGTTTTACTCTGACCAGCGAGTCCCCGTTATGCAATTCCCTACGCAGCACTTTTGTCTTCTTCACACGTGCTCAGTGTGCGTGAGCAGTGCTGTATGGAGATGCTACCAATGCATTACAGCGCAATCTCTCTCCCTCTCCTTCCATGCCCTTAAGCTCAGCTTCATCCACAGCCTGAGTCAACCAGCCTGGAGCTGATTCTCACACTGGCACGTGGCTGAACCCACGCTATTATTAGCCAACCACATGCAAAGTAAGCGCAAACAAAAAGGCACTTTTACAGCAGGCATACACTGCAAATTCTCAGTCAGACGTCTGAATAAATCAAATAAAACCATCGCCAATCCAGATTCACATATGTACACTATGATTGCGTGCACGCACACACAGTGGGGCCTATAATACACAAAGTAGGGGATTTGCATCGCTTTCACAATTAGGACACACAAAGTCAATGTGTCAAAATGTGACCGGCACACTCCACAATTCAAAGCACATGCATACACCACAGACACAGAAAAAAACAATGGAACGGACATAATCCAACATGAAACGCACTGAACCATTTTCCATTAACAAGTATAACCTGGCATAAAGAGACGGTTGGATTGAGAAATATGCAGACAGATGCAGCCTGAGGAAAGGAAATGAACCACAGATTAACTGTGACTAAAATAACCATTTAAGAAACCTGCTGCGAAGGAGAAAATGTAGAAATTTAGAGAATTTACTGCCTCAGTATACGATTCAATGCTACCAAAATCTAAGAACGTAACCATGGTTACATTATGAGACCATCGATATTGCCATCTACTGGTAACATGACATAACTACAGTCTAATGACATCAATGTGAGCAATTTACATATCGGAGATATACCGGACCAATTACTTCAGTCAGCAGAACACCCAGTGGTACCCTAGATAATGGCATCTGGAAACATCTAAATGACATCAAATTTTTCATGCAAGATTCATAACATAGTCCTGCTATGGAAAAAAAGCTAGACAATCCAAATTTGGATTTCAGATGAGAAAAAAAGTTTAAACAAGACACAAAATATTTTCATTTTGATTACAAAAGCTGTATTTATACAACATTGTTCAACTTATTTTCAACCGTTCACGACATAAAACCATCAGACATACATTTCTAAAAGTAATTTGTATCATTTTTTAATCATTTATAATGAATGGAAATTTTATAACATTGATACTGCACAAGTATATGTGCCACACGTCTGTCTCGAGTACACGCACAGAAGAGGTCCGGGCACACCCATCAGCACCGGCTGAGGATCATGGACCGAGTACTCCGGCCACACTGAGTATGCCGCTGCCTACCTCGATGACATTGTCATTTATAGTAATGATTGGGAGCGGCATGTGCGGCACTTGCGGGCAGTCCTGGGTGCTTTGCGTGGGGCTGGGCTCACGGCGAACCCAGGAAAATGTGCGATTGGGTGGAGGGAGATACGGTATCTGGGCTTCCTCTTAGGTGGGAGCCGTATTCGGCCTCTTATCGACAAAACGGCAGCCGTTTCCGTCTGTCCCCCGCCTAAGTCGAAAAAACAGGTGAGATCTTTCCTTGGGTTGGCTGGGTACTATCGATGATTCATTCCCAACTTTGCTGACCTGGCCTGCCCGTTGACAGATCTCACAAAAAAGGGGAGTCCAGACCCGGTCCAGTGGACTGAGCAGTGCCAGACGGCGTTCGTGGCTATTAAAGCGGCTCTGTGCGGGGGACCTGTGCTTGTTAACCCTGAATTCTCCAAAGACTTTGTGTTGCAGATGGACGCGTCAGAGCGTGCCGTGGGAGCTGTGCTGACCCAGGAGGTGGACGGGGTGGAGCATCCTGTTATCTATATTAGTAGGAAGTTCACCCCCAGGGAGGGTTGGTTCAGCACCATTGAACGAGAATGTCTGGCCATCAAGTGGGCCGTCCTGACCCTGCGGTTCTATCTCCTGGGTCGCCGGTTTCTCTTGGTCACTGACCATGCTCCCCTCCAGTGGCTACACAGGATGAAGGACACCAATTCTAGGATCACCCGGTGGTACCTCGCACTGCAGCCTTTTCGCTACCGGGTGGTTCACCGGGCGGGGGCTCAGAACGCCGCGGCCGACTTCCTCTCCCGGTGGTACCGAACGAGCCCTTGGTTCGTTCTGGGGGGGGGAGCTATGTGCCACGCGTCCGTCTCGAGTACACGCACGGGAGAACACCGGCTGAGGATCACGCTAATTGCAAACAGTATTTAACGACCTGTGATCCCTCAGTAGGTGCTGGAGTTGGGAGAGGAGCTGGGCAGGAGAACGGCGGTCAGAGCGGCACAAGAAAAAGAGGTGAACAAGGCGGAAGAAAGAGTCGGCTCGGGCGAAGTGGAGGCCGACATTTCGTCTTTGTTTAAATTTTATTTTGATCGGCATTTTGTTTAGTTTGTCATTTTAGTTTGTTGTGTTTGGGGTGAACCCGTGAGGGGGAGCCCTGAAGAGCGAACATTGTTTATTTTCTCTTTATTGAAATAAAGCCGGCAAGAAGCCGGAGAACCCGGAAGTGTGTTTACTGATTATTCCCGAACCAAGCACATCGGCGTGCTACAGTATACAAAAATACCATTTTGTATAAAATTTCAGCTGACGTAGGTTAAACTTCCCCTTAAGCTTCACTTCATCTTACTCTCCTTCTTAACTGAAACCTTTCGTTTTAAACTCTGCACACCTACTTTCCGCCCCCCTTTCTTGGTCGGCACTTTCTTCTCATCCTCCATCTTTACTTCTACCTCTTCCTCCTTTTTAACAGACACCTCTTTCAACTTCTGAAACTTCTTCAAATCAGCACAGAACAGGACCTGAAGAGAGAGCGAGAGAGAGAGAGAGCTCATTTTTATATACTTTGGAGCACACACTTAATTCCCCAGAGCTCAGTCTCAATGTCTTACTCACAGAGTGTGCCCAGCCAGCATAGGGACCCCACAGCTGCCTGAAGAAGTCCCCTGCACACACAAAACAAATAGAACAGGTTGATTCCTGCAGCGTGGCCTTTAACATTTTAACCATTTCGGAGAGGCGTAGGAGCGCCTTGACGGGCACGTTGGGAACGCATGTATGGCCGTAGTGTTGGACGAGAGCGTGACTCCCTCACCGATGGCCTGGTACACCTTGTCCGTCAGGCTCTTGTGCGCAGTTGCCATACTGAAGCGGTAGTCCCTTCGTGCAATCTGCCACATATGAGTGTCCACGGGCAACGCACACGGCTTGTCCAGTGACATCAGGCAAACGCAGTCTGCCACCTGCTCACAATGACATGCGGCACACAGATATTCAGAGGCCCGTGTAACTGGCACACGACTTGTGTCAAAGAAGCTGTAAATTATTATTCAGAGAAACCGGCACAGCACTTCAATAAAAGGCCAGAGAAGGATCGGCTTGTAGGCTTGTAGAGAGAGACAGAATCATTGATAGTATAAATATGGATTTATAACTCTTAAACAGAAAGGGGAAAAAGCCGAATCCTCGCACAGCTACAAATAGCACCTGCAAGACTGGGGCTTTGCATGCCTTCAGGAGAACTAAAGTTCGCCCAACACGAGAATCCCGAAATGAAAAGTCTCTGTACCTTGAGCCCCACTCCAGGCAGGGTGCGCAGTGCATCACGGGCTTGCAGATAGGGAGCACTGCGCAGGGTGTGGAGCCAGTCCATGCCCCGGGTATCCACAATCTGCCTGGCACTCTGATGCACAAAGCGGGCGCGGTAGCCGAAGCCCAGATCCCTGAGACACGCCTCCACGTTGTTGTCTGCCACACAGAGGTAGGGTGAGAGGACTGATGTGCTTTTGCCATTCGCACGAGACAGCCGTTCCATATTACCACTGCCAGCCATTGCTCTGGGAGATCATTTACCAGCAGACAAAAAAACATCAGCGACTCGCACACTTATGCCAGGAGTATGGAGGAGTGAATGGTTCATACGGCGATTTGATTCTATGTAGAGAGAGCCCATGTGGGGGGTCGGAGTGCGCTACCTGCCAAAGCCTGTAGGGTAGGGAAGTCATGGTAAGGGGTGCCGTCCAGACTGCATAAGGGCTTTCCCAACTTCACGCAGAGACGCTCCACCATGCCCTGTATGCGCGAGATGTGGTTGTTGGAGGTGCAAATGAAGGAGAAGAGGCATTCGACAGGGTCCTGGCGCAGCATCCTCACGCCTGCAATACAAAACACACCCCAGAGACAGCTGAAACACAGCTACATGTTACAGATACCCAAAATAAAGGGGCATAAACCTGACACTGCTATACGCATTAGCTATGATAAAATTGGTATTCACTTTCGTAAGTGGCTACCTTCAACACAGACACCAATTTTCCTCTTGAAAGTTAAAACCAATGAGCACCAATAAGAGCCCTTTCTTCACTGAATTATACATTTTATCTTAGAATTAACTAAATATTTTAGTCTGCAATTGACCATATAATGGAAATTTTTAGATCCATTCGACACACCAAAGCTGCCTATCTGCGCATAATATAAGCATGCCACATTTAATGCAGCCGTATGCATTAGGCAGGGTTTTATTCATTGGGTTTGGCGGACCACACAAGGGTCTCCATCGTATACAAATAAATCAATATGCACCTAATGGTAGTAAAAAAAAAAAAAAAAAAAACAAGTACTGCTAAGGTGTTTATCTGTCTGCAATGTTAAGTTGTGTCTATAACAAAATACGTGTTAAATTATGTGCTTACCTGTGAATGTGTTAGCGACGTTTTTGAAGTGATGGTCAACGGCAGCCCACTCTTTGTAAAACTCCCCCACCCGCACCTTCAACTGGAAGTAATCTCTCAGGGCCTCTTCTTCGGTCCCGCTGCAATGAGGGCTCACAACCCCAACTTCCTGACAGCCATCGTGCTCCTCCTCCTTCACCCCAGACGGCCGCTTGGTCTTTTTCACAGGCCTGTGAAACTCAATCTCTGCTCTCCTCTTCCTACCACCCTCTTCTTCTTGGCAGTAGGTATGGTACCAAAGCCTGTCTTCCGTCTGGGTCAGTGTCCACACACGGCCTCCCATCACTCCCGTCCAGTGGCTGTCATGTGTCTCACGCCAGCTGGGGGAAGGAGAGGTGCAGGTCAGGGATAAAGTCCAGTTCACAAGAACTCTCTCTGTGTGTGTGTGTGTGTGTGTCTGTGTCTGTGTGGCAGGGGATAGAAGCTGTGGCCAAACCAACAGGAGGTTTCTCCCATGAAGTACCAAACAGCAATAATCAAGGATAGAGTGGGCCACCTGTGGTGCACTAACATCTATTCCTCAAGTCACCAAAGGCTGAAGCTGATGAGTTATCAACTCCATAGTCTTTCCAACAACTTCATTATGAAATATATACTTTGTGTCAAGTAACATGCGATAGTTCTCGCAACAGCCTCTGGGTTAAATTCCCTGTTAAAAATGCAATCTATTCCAAACTTTGTGACAATTCTGCGCAATAATAAATTTCAACCAAAGTCACACAAAGTAGCACTGTGTACTTACCGAAACGTCTGGCCACAGCCCAAGGTCAAGTCCAGACGGAGCTCTGAGCGAGGGCAGCTGAAAGATCGCCATGTCTTCGCCCCCTTTGACAGCACCGCATGTTGGGACATACTGATGCAGTCACAGCACTAGGAAAGGGCAGACTACCTCTCTGACCAGCCTTAAAACAAATTTGCAGTTTTTAAAATACCGCATTACACTGCACAGACCATTCTGGTCTACATAAAACTACAGCAGAATTGGTGCAGGGGCATAGGTCTGTATAATATATGGTAGATACTTGAATATTGAAGTAGTGTAAGACTGAATATGCAGTGAAAATTTCAAATTAAAATAAAAGTTTTTATAATTTCATGATATAATTCTGTATGAGGAGTTACAGTTAATGAACAAGAGTAGTGGTAAAACCTAACAAAAATGTGCATTCCTAAAACTTTGGACCGGGTTCATACACTTGACATGTAACGTTACATATCCGACCAAACACCATATTCTAACATTGGTTTACACAAGATCATGTTGAACCAGACAGTAAAGCAAATACTGCATATTTGTATATACGATCAACTCACGTATGATTACAGTGGGAGCGATAAAGCTGGATTCCAGAATTGTAGTGCCTACATTATCATGCATAGCCAAACTGCCAAAGAAGTCCAAGAAACCCGGGAATTGTTCTTCTTCTTCTTCTTCTTTGTATTTTCAAAGCAAATTGTAAATTTATCGCCACCTACTGTCTGGGAGTATAGAGTGAACCAAGTCCTCAGCTCCCCAGACCCGCCGTCTCAAAATAAAAATTGACACCATTATTGATAAGCTTGGTAAAATTCACGCAACGTTGTCTTATCGTGCTAGACTGATGAGTATTGGTTTTTCTATATCTATATCTTAATGTGAAATTCGGGTTAGCTAGGAATCTGGCCTGACCGCAAGATAGCGACAAGTATGTACTGCTGCCAACCTGTTAAAAAAGACCGTCTCTGTCACTAAAATCCCGAGAGGGGATCTAACAGAAGTAACCCCATCTCACTGTCAGACACTTGTAAATTAATGGAATGGCCCATTCTCCGATTGTACAATACAGACGGACTGAACAATTGTCTCCAAGTCTCCTCGTCGCTATTTGCAACCATAATCTCAACATTAATACCATGAACTAAAAAAAATGCCATTTACGACTACAATCCCACCCCATTTAAATTTCACAAATTAGAACAGGAAAGAGGAGTTGCAAGCCCCGCCTCTTACCAACGAAGGACCAATGAGTTTTAAGAACGTTCAGATATTCTTGTCCTACAGGAACTAAATTATTATTAAGAACCTACGGCTCTTTTCCTCATGTCAATGTAGCGTGTGTGCCTGACTGGAGTAAGATGGCGGATCTGTTGACTGTGTTCACCTCGATCGGGCTTAGTGAACAGAAAGCCAAAGAAACTCTAAAAAATGAGGCACTTAGCACCGTGCTCAAAGAGGCAATAGCGCAGGTAAATCATGGAAATCTTAATAATTAAAAATGACGAGACCGAAAATACCACATTCGGGAGTTGATCAGTTCTCCTTGTCATTTTGTGTTAAATTAACAATTGATGGTAGCTTACATTTTTTGCTAACATATGCTTCGAGATTTAGTTTGCTTTTAATCTGGCTATTTCGCTATATTACAAACGACCAACTAAAGCTTAATTCGTTTGGATGATGCAATAGAAATGTCCTTATTGAAAGAATATTGGTCGGCATACTGCTACTTTTTTTATTCACTCACTAATTAACTTTAGTTTTCTGACGTCTCTTTGTTGGAAGTTTTTACAAACACATGTATCGGAGATTACTTTGATTTCTGTGCTACTTCTAAATATTCTTTCCATGTGAAGTGTGGAAGGACACCAAGTTTTGCTTAAAACATACAGACGGGTGACAGATTAAAGGTCTGGAGGCTGTTCTGCTGTTTTGTTGCGTTTTCCTGGCATGGGTTGGGTCCACTTGTCCCCTTACAGGGAATCGCAAATCATTACGAAGTTATTCTGAGTGGTCACCTTGATCTCATGGTGAACATTTGTATCCTGATAGCTGTCCTCTCTTCTAAAATGACAATCTCTGAATGGTTTGATGAGTGTGAAAAGGATGTGAATCATATGCTATGGCCTTTGCAGTCACAAGATCTCAATCCAATTGACCCATCACCACCATCAAACAAATATCTTTTGGAAGAATGGTGTTTCATCCCACCAATTGAGTCCCAGAGACTCGTAGAATCTACACGAAGGCGCATTGAAGCTGTTCTGGCAGCTCATAGTGGTCCAATACCTTACTGAGATGCTTCACGTTGGTTTTTCCTTTAATTTGTCACCCATATGTATTTATATATCATTGAACAACCTACCTAGACCTTTATATTACGTGACATGGTAAAGGGGTTGGAGTGCGGTGGGGAGACGTATCGTTTACATAGGCATTATTGGGCAGTACATATTTCATATCAACCTTAGGCCCAAGGAATGCTGGCTCCTGCAGGTGTGGACAAGAATACAGGTACCCTCCTGTATGGCATGGCATCTCGTCTGAAGGACCACCATCGTGTTGCTTTTCTCACAGAGTACATCGCCCTCCGCAAGATAAGCACTGAGTTGCAGCTCTCAGGTACACCTGTTGTCAGACTTGGGGGAAGTAATTGCTTTCAGATCTCACTATGAAAGAAATCTGCTTCGTATTCATTACAGGTTGTTGATAGTTTTTTTCACTTTTAAAGAGGCTGCTGTACTTAAGCCATGCTTTCTTTACAGCTGCTTTGGACTATTTTAAGAACCATCCCCAGGACCCTGTTGCTCATCTGGAGTTTGAGAAAGCATGTGGTGTGGGTGTGGTGATCACCCCAGAGGAAATTGAGGACTCGGTAAGGAAGGCTGAAATAGAAATGTTTGTATTTTTTAATGATTTGGTTTAAATGGTATGTGTACTATTAGCATTGACTATTAACTATACTGCCATTTCTGAGATGGGTGCATTGCTGGTATTGGAACACTAGCAGGGTCTGTTTCCTAAATTACCTTGTTTATGTTGTTTAGGACTGATCGTGCTTAGAGTTGTTCATATTTACTTTTGTTTTAGGTGGAGGCAGTTATAAAGAAGCATAAAGATCAACTCCTGAAGGAGAGATACCGCTTTAACATGGGACTGCTCATGGGTGAGAACATGCCCACTTAAACACCTAAGCTCTGCCACTTGGTCTTAGAAGTTACGTTGTGTTACACTGCCATTGGAAGATGCACTGTATGGACAAAAGTATTGGGCCACATCTCTTAATCATTGAATTCAGGTGTTTCATTCAGTCCCATTGCCACAGGGTTATAAAATCAAGCACCTAGCCATGCAGTCTACCTTTACAAACGTTTGTGAAAGAATGGGTCATTCTAAAGAGCTCACTGAATTCCACCGTTGCAACAAGTCAGTTCGTGATATTTCTTCCCTCCTAGATATTCCACGATCAACTGTAAGTGGTATTATTGCAAAGTGGAAGCGTTTAGGAACCACAGAAACTCAGCCACGAAGTGGCAGACCACATAAAGTTACAGAGCGGGGTTGCCGAGTGCTGAGGTGCATAGTGCGTAAAAGTCACCAACGCTCTGCTGACTCAATAACTGCAGAGTTCCAAACCTCCTTTGGCATTAACATCAGCACAAAAACTGCACCGGGAGCTTCATGGCATGGGTTTCCATGGTCGAGCAGCTGTATGCAAGCCTTAAAGGCATGATTGGATGAGTTTGGCGTGGAAGAACTTGACTGGCCCGCACAGAGCCCTGACTTCAACCCTATCTAACACCTTTGGGATGAACTAGAACGCAGATTGTGAGCTAGGCCCTCTCGTCCAACATCAGTGTCTGACCTCACAAAGGTCTTCTGGAAGAATGGGCAAAAATTCCAACAGACACACTCTAAATTCTTGTAGAAAGCCTTCCTAGAAGAGTGGAAGCTGTTATAGCTGCAAAGGGGAGACCAACTCATATTAATGCCTATGGATTTAGAATTGGATAATCGGATTTAGAATCGTCATAAAAGCTCCTGTAGGTGTAATGTGTTGGTGTCCCAATACTTTTGTCCATAATGTATAGTTGTTCACCATAACAAAGATTATGAAATGCAGATGATGAAACATCTTAAGTGGGGAATGTGGTGGAACTAGTCTGTATTCTAGCCTGCTTTCTCTTTCCCTACTTGCCATTTCTCAGGGGAGGCCAGGGCTGCATTGAAGTGGGCTGATGGGAAAATATTAAAGAGTGAGGTGGACGTGCAGGTAGGTCTGAGAATTAAAGTTTGTTCTTTCTTTTTTGTTTTCGTGCATGCGTGCGTGTGATCTATGCTGCTTCCTATTTACCACCAGGTCCTCCATCTTTTGGGGCCAAAAACTGAAGCTGACCTGGAGAAGAAACCCAAGGTTAGTTTTTAGCCAATATTGCAAAATTCTGAATGGTTCTGTTAACCTTTATTATTGAATACTTCATGATGATGATAATGACGATAATTCAGATGATTTGGTTTAGTTCCCCATGATGTGACATGACTATTTACAGATTATATATAATGCTGGAGACATTCTTTTTCAGAACCTACTTTTCAATCAGCATTTATCCTTCAGGTACTAAAACCAAAAAACCCCGTAAGCGAGACAAGAGAAGACGTGATGGAAAAAGGTAAGCAGTTTTTTGCTTGAGTTGTGTTGGTTTTTAGCTTTATAGCCGTTACACTCTTTGTCTTTCTCAGTTGCTCGGCTATTTCTGAGGCACTGTTATCATTGGCTGTTGCTGTGTTTGAAGGGGAGGTGAAGACAGAGTTCAGGTCATTAATGGAGCAGCTGAGAGGAGAGGCTCTGAAGTTCCACAAACCAGGTGAGCTGCCCAGCGTCGCATCATTCATGACAAACAACTCCTCATCCACACTCTGACCTGTGTGTTGAGTGTTTCTGATACCATGACATCACCCTCATCCGCCTTCAATCCTTGAGGCCAAAATATGTATAATGCATTTTCTTTAAATGTTTTATTTTTTCAATCCTCAACTGAAATGGTGGAGATTGTGAGAGGTTTTGTTGATGCCGACAACAGCAACAGACCTTTGATTTGTAGATGAAACTTACTCCGAATACTGGTTCAATATTTGTTAAATATCTGTCCTACTTGCTCCAGGGGAGAATTATAAGACGGAAGGATATGTTGTGACACCCAACACCATGAATTTGTTGAAGCAACATCTAGAAATCACTGGAGGACAGGTATGACAAAATTTTAAAATTTAGGGTGGAAAGCACATATCTATCGATTTTTGAAGATTCAGGTGGTTTGGCTGGAGACATTTGGATGTTTGGACGCAGTAACAATTTTTGTTTGTTTCCAGGTTCGAACCCGGTTCCCACCTGAGCCAAACGGTATTCTGCACATCGGTCATGCTAAAGCCATCAACTTTAATTTTGGATATGCAAAGGTACCTCCCAAGTTCCCCAAACTGCTAGGTTTTTTTTGTGCTCTCTGGGAAGTCACTTGTTTAAGGTAGATACTGTGATCATGATCAACGATATGTTGATGTTACGAATTGGACTGAATTTGCACATAGCTGTCAGCAGATGATATAATGGTTAATGAGGTGATTTGCTTCTGTAGATTCCCTGCTGTATATATGAATGATGAAAATGAAATTTGAAGTTAACCAAGGAACTCTCAGTAACAGAGCTTGCTAGGAAACTAAATAATGCAACTGGTCACGTCTGGCTTTGATTCAAATGCCCATAAACTTAAATGTCTTTTAAAATAATTTTTAGAGAAATAAATGGTTGGTTCTGATCAAATTTTCTAGTATTATTCTATACAACTATAACTCTTGGACTAATGGAATTAATTGACGCTTGAACCCAGGGCAGATTGCAAAGCTATTTTTGACAATGATAATATAGTTACAACCCCCCCAGTTACTGCAGTTTTATATCTTCATGTCTAATTTCTATCTTCTGCCTGCTGCGGCCCCCTACACAGGCCAACAATGGGATCTGTTTCTTGCGCTATGATGACACCAATCCAGAGAAGGAAGAGGAGAAATACTTCACGGCCATTCGGGACATGGTGGAGTGGCTGGGTGAGTCAGTTTAACTGGCAAAGCGGGATTGAATTATGGAAATTAATTTGATTGCAGGAAGTTTTAAAACGGGGCCTTTTTGTTTACATGCAAGATGTTGGCTTGCTAATGATGTTATGTGCAAATGTTGCATGGTTGTGTGTATTCCAAAGGCTCACTTAATAAATGGTTCTGTAGAGAAGTAATTCCTTTCAGATATGCGTGATGAAAACCGTTGGGATAAAATTCTGTTCTTAGCTTCTTTATTCTGAATAAAATGTCATGGAAACCCTGTGCTTTGTTCCATGTGCTTCACGGCCATGGAATCTGTGAAATACACATACACACACATTTTCATTCCCAGCCGAGCTTATCTCTGCTTTTATCCGACTGAATTTGTGAACTTAATTAAGCTACCTGGAATGGCAGGAACGAAACGGCACAGTAACTCCTTTGTCATCCCTTCCCGTAAACGTCCCCCTGGGAGATGTTTGATATGCTCTTGCCTGTCTTTCTGCCAGGCTACAAACCATATGCGGTGACCCATGCTTCGGACAATTTCCAGAAGCTGTACGATCTTGCGGTGGAGCTAATTCGCAGGTGAGGACGGCTGAACGGCCGCTGGGTTGGAGGCGGTAACCTCGTTCACGTCTGAGCGAAGTGATCGCCTGAGCGAAGTGATCGCCTGAGCATCTACAGCAAAAATCTGCTGCAAAAATCTTCAGATCAGACCTATGGTTCTGGTATCATTGAGTGATACTGCACGATTTGGATTAAGTAACCGTCACCAGTTACTCTATCCAAGTCCCTTTTTTTGACGCCATAAGGTTTTTGCTTGCTTTTTCAAAAACTGACCACCAAACTGAGAATCTAAAGGCTACATACTTTAGACTGGTATTTTTCCTCTTCTGGTCAAACGAATCTATCCTTACCATTCTTTAACTTTCAGTATTATTCTGCCAATACAACAATAATAAAGTTTTTTTTTTTTTTTTTTCTGTTCAAAGGAAAATGTACAGTTTACACCAGTGTTCTTCCCTAATCTTCTAACAGGGGCCATTTTGGTCAGTGTGAGGGCCACCACAAGACAAAATATGTTTTGGTTTTTTTTTGTTTTTTTGGAGGGGGCACGGCATGGGCCACACAGAAGGCCACCAGGGGCCGCCAGCGGCCCGCGGGCCTTGTATTGAAGAACACTGGTTTAGGCATTACTACACTATCGCTTAACCTGAATGGGCTTTACTAGGCAGTACATGTCACTCACTATATGTGATGTCCTGGGTTCAGGAACCACGCATATGTCTGCCACCAGCGCGGGGAGGAACTCAAGGGCCACAACCCACCCCCATCCCCGTGGCGGGACCGTCCCATCGAGGAGTCTCTGATCCTGTTTGAGAGGATGAAGAATGGCCTGTTTGCTGAGGGGGAGGCCACACTCAGGATGAAAATGGTCATGGAGGATGGGAAAATGGACCCTGTTGCTTACCGCATCAAATATACTGCACACCATCGCTCAGGAGATACGTGGTATGTCTCCCTAGAGAATGGGCGAAGCATGCCATTAAACAGAAGTACTAGGTACTAGGCAACGCATCTATGGTGCAACATTGCGTAAGTGGTTGCCATCATACTGTGCAGTCTCTCCAATGAAGCAGCAAAATTTTAAATCCAGGACTCAATTCATAAACTGTTAAGTTTGACTGCAGTGTGAACATGCGGATCCTGATGCCCAACCCCCCCCTTCTTCTTTTAGGTGTATCTACCCAACCTATGACTACACACACTGCCTGTGTGACTCCATTGAACAAATCACCCATTCACTGTGTACAAAAGAGTTTCAGGCTAGGTGAGTGTATAGACCTTGGTTTGACTGCTGTGTTAAGAAACGGGACAGATTGGTAAGACTCTGCCTGCTTTCGTCTCAGGCGCTCGTCGTACTTCTGGCTGTGTAATGCCCTGGACGTGTACTGCCCTGTGCAGTGGGAGTATGGCCGCCTCAATCTCACCTATACCGTAGTCTCCAAGAGGAAGATAATCAAACTGGTGGAAACGGGTGCTGTTCGGTGAGGAGACTGCCCTTTTATTACACCGCCCCTATTTTGCATGACCCGTCACTCCTGAAATCCAATAATTCTACGCCTCTTTACAACGTTTGTTGCATTTTAATTAAATTTTTTAATTATTTATTATCATTGTGAAACGCATGATGCTTGCCTGTGTTCTTAAGTTAATAGATTGTTTCCTACCAATAACATGCTGAATGTGAGATGTGTTGTCCTTAAGGGATTGGGATGACCCCAGACTATTCACACTGACAGCGCTGAGGAGGAGGGGTTTCCCTCCTGAGGCCATCAACAACTTCTGTGCAAGGGTGAGGGAGGGGTTCAGCTGTCATAAGAGATGGGGCCAGTTTGGGCGCACAAATTTGCTGAACGCCATCATTTGCCTTTGTATCACGCTAGGTTGGGGTCACGGTTGCTCAGGCAACGATGGAACCACATCTCTTGGAGGCCTGTGTCAGGGAGGTGCTAAACGACCAAGCACCACGTGTTATGGCCGTCCTTGAGCCTCTTAAAATCACCATTACTAACTTTCCCAAAGACACCCAGGTAAAAATCTCATTAACCGGCCTGATATGTTTTCCCAACATATAGGGGAATGTTTTTGTCTAAAGAACCATATTTTATTGGTCAAACAGGTAGAGGTCAGTGTTCCGGATTTCCCAGCGAATGAGCAGCGAGGCAGCCACACGGTTCCCTTCTCCCATATTATCTACATTGAACAGAGTGACTTCAGGGAGGTCAGAGCTGCACCACCGCCCCTTTACCAAATGTGCGGGTCTGTGTTAGTGGGTATTACTGAGTAACTCTGTTTGTGAGTGTGAACAAACGGCTGCTTTTCACATTCTCTTGTAGGTGATGGAGAAGGGATACAAGCGTCTGAGTCCCGATCAGCCTGTAGGCCTGAGGCATGCTGGTTATGTCATCTCTGTGGAGCAAGTCATTAAGGTGAGTACAGCACTTCTTGTGCAATCACCAGTTCTCTGGCAGGTCTGTGAGAGCACAGTGAGGGCAGGGATCTCTCCTCTTGCTCCTTTCCTCAGGATAACGGTGGGAAAGTGGTGGAACTTCAAGTCAGATGTGCCAAGACTGATGCTGCAGAAAAACCTAAGGCCTTCATCCACTGGGTCAGCCAGCCCCTTCAGTGTGAAATCCGACTCTACGAAAGATTGTGAGTTGGAAAAGAGGGTGTAGCGTCGTCCACTACCATCTCGGCCTCTGTGCAGGAGGATGAAAGGGCACAGTGAAACTAAGGGTAGAAGATTACGCCTTGGCACTGACACGACTTTGGCATAAGAATGAATTCTGATTAATAACCTCTGGGTTAAAACCACAGGATTGAAAAGAGACATCTGTCTTAGGTGTGTGTTTGTATTTTTGGTTCTGTAGATTCATGCACAAAAATCCAGAGGACTCGTCAGAAGTGCCTGGAGGCTTCTTGAGTGATCTAAACCCTGTAAGTCTCCACTTTAAAGTCCAGTTTAAGCATGAAGAAGTTCTGTGGAGGAGTCAAAAGATTTCATTAATGCAAATATTTTAAACATATTTCAAGTCCTTTATTCCGTATCTCAGAATTCTATGCAGGTGATTGACAGTGCCTTGGTGGATTGCTCCGTAGCTGTAGCGAAAACTTTTGATAAGTTCCAGTTTGAGAGAGTGGGATACTTTTCAGTGGATCCTGACAGCACCAAAGAGAAGGTGAGATCAACACAACAACCACTGAAAGGCAGTAGAGCCAACTAACTTTGAGCATCATTAGGTCAGAGATTGAGGAATTGATTTCTAATTGTTTCCCCTTAATCCCCTTTCTAGCTGGTTTTTAACAGGACAGTCACACTGAAGGAAGATCCAGGGAAAGTCTGATTTGGTTACTTGTCCAGCTACGTGAGGTTCACCTAAACCCAGAACCCCTTATTTAGCAGGTGCTTTTTTATGGTCTTTGCAAAAGGTAATTTACCTGTTCCACACCTCTCTTGTGGACTATGTGGCCTTCAGCAGACAGGAAAAGTGATGATGAATTTACCAAATTGATATGAAAATAAATCTTTTAAAATCATTTAACTGCTTCTGTCTTTAATTTTGTTTTTTGATTGGTCGTATGCTGCCAATGTTATTTTTGGATTTACTGAGTATTGTTTTTTTAGTTTAACCACACATACTGTATTTACTTGGGGCAACAAGTGGTATGATGGTTAAGGTGTTGGATTAGAATGTACCTGGGTTTTACTCAATTCAGAACATGAAGTGCAATTATTTATAATGAATTCAGCCCATCGAAAGGAAGAGTTCACTGGAAGGGTACTGTGGTTGTATTAGCAAGGTAGTTAACCTCTTAATTGCTTGTGGAAGTATTCTGCTGTAAGACTAATGTGTGAAATTGTGAACTATATTTGTGTGTCAGGTTAAGAGCCTTTGCTTAAAAGTTGAGTTCAAAGGATAATAAAAAAAATAAAAATAAAATTTTTATTTATATATTACACATTATTAAGTAGTCTAGCCAGGGCTTTAAGAAAAATTCCAATAAACTGAATGGGTACTCAAGTGTGTAAATAGACCAGACACTTTCTTTCCTGGCCAGTGTTTCATGCTGTTGTAAACTCTGGTCCATTGTAGAATTAAGAGAGCGTGGGAATTAACTCCTGCAGGACCACCGTAGGCAAGGTTTGTGCAAGGTCTTCGCATCTTACTCAAGGTCCACCTTAAGTGAACAATGAGCTAGCGTGATGCAGAGAGAAGGGGAGGCACTCGATGCTGTATGCCTAGCTCTTTAAGGCAGACTGGTGTATTGAATTTGTCTAAAAATACTTGAGTAATTTTACTATACAATTTTAAACGATGTACTCTATACGTCTATTCAACCAACAGTTTTTGGTGTTGGGAACTTGTAATTAATTCAAAGTGTTGTCAAGCAATTATGAAAAGTAATCCCAATATTGTAAAATATTGAAAATGTAATTAACAATATTAAGGCATGACCTTAAAATTAATTTTGTAAACGACATTAAAGTTTTTGTTCAGTTATTTAAAAAAGGATGGTGAGGTTTAGCTCAATGTTTGTCGCTGCTGGAAGTGACTCCTTTAACATACTGTTAAAAGCCGTCATGCATCCCGAGCTTTTGATCCGCGCAGCCTCGCGAGAGACTGAGCTCTGTTGAACGCCACCGGATTGGCTGAGAGGATTGGTTGTAAGATGGCGCCCAGTGAGATCTGAGTAGAAGAAAAGGGGAAAAATAATAATACGAAAATTGTAAGAAATCCGTGGTAACATCTGACAGAGAACAGCACAGGAATATTAATTTGTTTATTTGCACGCCACTCGAGCCGCGTCACCGCTTTGGATCTACTGCTGACCAAAGAGCGTGGACTGGAGCGGCCTGGCCGAAATAGAGAGGGGTAAGGACTGATAAATGACCATACGAAACACGCGTATATGCTTGACAAAGTGCCGAGCATAATTAACTATGTTTTTTTCCCCTCTACTCTTCGGTCACTTTTTAAATAGCGTGTCACACTCTTGCGACTGTTGAGAAAAGCGCGTTTACTGTCGTTCGTACGGCGACGCGCATCACAGATAGGGAGGGGGCAGCAGGCACGAGCTAAAGGACGGCACGGCCGCGGGAGATGTTGTGCACCCCAATCCGCCACCCCCATCCACCATCTCATTTACATTACATTACATTACAATACCAGTGGGAGCCAACGTTTATTCGCACTTTTCAGATAGGTGGGTAGGGTAAAGGTTCTACAAGGGTTTTTGTTTCATCACTCATCAGTACAAAATACCGTGAAGGATTTCCCATGGCCAGGGATATATGATTAAGCTAGATATGTTAAGTCTAGACTACAGCCTTTTTTAGACCACCGCACAGTTTCTATTTGACCGTTGACGGAGAGGGGGTTGTAATGTAGGTGAATTTATGTTAATAAGTATTGTTTATAGTTAACCAGCTGGTACGTAGGCGGCGTTTAGGTTAATAGGCTAACGAAGTTCGAAGTTAGTTCAACATATTTAATTATTAAAGGTGGAGGTTATTGTGTAATTGTGAAAAGGTTTTCCGGAATTCACCAATTTATTAAGAGCCTCTAAGTCGTACAAGAGTGTTTGTCATTGGCTTTGACACCATGGTGAAGTCAGCTGTCAAGCCACAATTGAACACACGGCCTGATTTCGCGCATCCTGTTAGTTAGTTTGAGCTCGGTAAAACTGAAGGACGTATAGATGCGTTTGTTTGACAGAACCTGTATTCCAAAGCTGTACTTCAAGACCAAATACATTTATTCCAAATAATGATGTGTGTATGTACAGCGGTATAATGTTGCAATGCTTTCATATGAACTTTGTATTTCAGTTATATACAGTATAGACATAATTCAACTCTGAGTTAACATAAAACATATGAAACTAGGCATCCAAGTATAGGATCAGCAAGGATCCAAAATTGTTCTGTGGCATCTTCACACAGCTTCACCATGAGGTAGTCCTACATTCTTCAAAGGTCCACTTTTCTTGACACCTCGTTTTACAGAGCTTTTCAAAACCATGGAAATAATTGATATTTAAAAGCATAGCAATATTTTGAACTAAATAAAGTTGCATAGAAAACATGATGTGGTATAAGTTTGCCTGCTGGTTACATGCCCTAGGACTAGGTCTTTAAATATGTACTGCGGTCATCTTGTTGATTATTTGAAAAATATGTTTGCTGTCCACTCTCGCTTCCTGTGATGTTGTTGGTTATGTCTAGAATGCTTTCCATAGGCCTGGGCTGTTCTTCCAGGCCCCTGAAGACAGCATGCTACTGGCATGCATGTAGTTTGGCACACTACTCTTTCCAACCTCACATGCAGTTTAAGCTGATGTCCCATTCGCTGCATGCTTCTATGACCAACTCTACTTCCTATACTATAGATGTGTTGCCTGTTTTTATATGGGGAAAAAATCTTTGGTTGCAGTCTCATATCCCAAGATTTCTCCCCAGAGTCTTTCCTAAAGGGACTTTTGATTCCAATCGCAGATCCCCCCCCCCACCCCCCAGTGGAAGGCAGGGCTGCCATGAACAATTCTGTAGACAACACAGTCTCGTTTGAAGAGTATGTGCGGCAAAAGGCACGCAGCGTGCCCCAGCACCGCATGAAGGAGTTCCTGGAGTCACTGGCCACCAAGGGCCCTGAGGCTCTGCAGGAGTTCCAGCAGGGCACCACCACCATGGTCTACCAGCAGGGGGGCAACTGTGTTTACACCGACAGCACTGAGGTGGCAGGGTCCCTGCTGGAATTAGCCTGTCCGGTAAGAAAGACTTTAATTGGTCCAAGTGTGGCTTTGTGATTTCTAGCTCTGCTGAGAGCCCAAGAGTCTTGTGTTTTCATCCGAAGTAGCTAAGTTAACAGGTTAGCCTGATATGACCCAATGCTCAACAAGGCCCTTTGACTTCTGGGGTTAATTCTTAGTGGAATTTTGTCTAAAGCAGTCTTAAAGTACCGTAATGCATCGTTTCCCCACTGTTTACCGTCCTTTGTCTGAATGGTTTTGTTTGGAACCCTTTGCTTACATCTGCTACCTGTACAGGTTCAAGTGCAGGTGCAGCAGTCACCACAGCAGCAGCAGCAGCAGCAACAGCAGGTGACATCAGCACAGCTGTCCCCTCAGTTGGCTGCTGCAGTACATCAGGCATCCGAGCAACAGATACAAGTGCAGGTCAGTCAGTCTGTCAGTCAGTCAATCCTCGCCTTTATTCCCTCTTTCACCCTGTCAGTAAATCCCCATCTTTGTTCCCTCTCTCACCCTGTCAGCCAGTCCTCGCCTTTGTTCCCTCTCTCATCCTATCAGTCCTTATGCATTCACTGTTTATGAGGATGTCTATAAAATAAGTTTATGTTTTGTTTTTCTTTAAGTGATTTGAAGTTTGCAAGCTGGTGGTTACATAGTCATGTTCCAGCTTTAGAATCTGATTGTGAGTCTAGAGTATTACCAACCAACCAGAACAGCCCCTGAGTACCCTGTGTCACATCAGAGCAAGCAATTTTCCAACACTTCCTGTGCATTGCTCCTTGCCAAGGAGTGGTTTACCCTCTTTTCGCCCCACCAGGTGCAAATCCAAGGGCAGCAGCCCCAGGCAGTGGGGCAGGTGTTGCAGGTTCACAGCCCGACCCAGCAGCAGTTGTCGAGTTCACAGCTCCAGGGCGTGGCGACAGCCACCCAGCTGGTGCAGCACGGGGAGATCTCTGAGGAGCAGCTTCAGCAGCACCAACAGGTCTGGCCATACATCCTACCGCACTCTGCCCTGGTACATATGCGCAAAGTTCGTAAGCCATCGCACGTCGTGGCAAATCTTTCATTGTGACATCATGCTTTAATCGCCTTCCTCACCACTCCCTCTCCATACTCTTCTTACACACAGCCTCAGGTCAATACTTATGTCCATAAACACTCTGTCCATGCCTACACCAATCACACAAAATGTTAAGCATTCATTTGCCCTCTATCTCAGATCCAGGCTCAGTTGGTAGCAGCAGTGGCTGGCGGACAGCAGATCCAGATCCAAACTGTAGGAGCGCTGTCACCACAGCAGCAGCAGCAGCAGCAGCAGCAGCAGCTGGGCTCTCCACGGGAGGGAGAGAGGAGGTCGGGGGCCACCGGCGGGGTACTCCAACCGGCTAAGAAGCGCAAAGTGGATATGCCCATCACAGTGTCGTACGCCATCCCCGGGCAGCAGCTGGCCACAGTGTTGGCCATCCCGCAGGGCCAGGGGCAGCAGCAGAGCTACCTGTCGCTGCGGCCGGACCTGCTGACCGTGGACAGCACGCACCTCTACAGCGCCACGGGCACCATCACCAGCCCCACGGGCGAGACCTGGACCATCCCGGTGTACTCGGCGCAGACGCGCGGCGACCTGCAGCAGCAGAACATCACCCACATCGCCATCCCGCAGGAGGCCTACAGCACCGTGCACGTGGCTGGTTCCTCCGCCGACGACAAGGATAAAATGGTGGTGGCCGGCAAGATTGCAGTGAGCTCGGCGGCCTCCTCTGCCCCTTCCACGGCGTCGTCCACTACCATCTCGGCCTCTGTGCAGGAGGAGGTGGTGCAGACGCTGGCCAACACGCTCTTCCCCGCCCAGTTCATGAACGGAAACATCCACATCCCTGTGGCGGTACAGACAGTAGCCGGGGCGTACCCCAGCGGCACTCAGTCCGTCCACATCTGGGACCCCCAGCAACAACAGGTGGTGCAGGCCCAAGGAGGCGGTGGGCAAGAACAGCAGCAGCTGCAGGTCTGTGGGAAAGGGAGGGTGTATTAGGGTTAGGGTTTTGGGCCATGACGCTATAGCATGGGATGGGCAGTGTATAGGGGATGGAAGCTTGGTAAGAGAGGTGTGTGTGTGTGAGAGTCTGCTTTGTGAAGTTGTTTGCAGTCTGACTGTTCAGTTATATGTATATAAATTTTCTTTTGACTTTTACTTTAAGTGAATATCAGGGCAGGCCATTGCTGATGATGCCATCGGGATGATCATAATGAGAGTAACGAATCCACCTCCTCCCTCCCGCAGGCTCAGACAGTCCAAGTGACGGAGGTGGAGTC
>JAOVYW010000084.1:3545847-3562712 GCA_025775045.1 Hiodon tergisus | reverse complement strand
CACTCCAAAATCTTGTAGAAAGCCTTCCCAGAAGAGTGGAAGCTGTTATAGCTGCAAAGGGGGGGACCAACTCGATACTAATGCCTTTGGATTTAGAATGGGATGTCATAAAAGCCCCTGTAGGTGTAATGTGTAGGTGTCCCAATACTTTTGTCCATATAGTGTAGGTGAAGTAGGAGGCATATACAGAAGCCTGGAAACAACTGTAAAACTTGGATTGTACATAATAAGTAAGTTAGAAATTCATAATCATTTTTCTCACCTGTGACAGCATCTTAATGACCAATTAAATGACCAATGAATTAGTATGCTGAAAATGTGCTCTTTAAAAAAAAAACTTTTGTATCAAAGCCAGATATCATCCAAAATAATTACCATTACAGAACTGTTTTATATTTGAATCTTTCTAAACAAATTACTTTGTAGCACAGGGACCTCATAGTTACTCCAGCACATTAATACAGTGCCTTGGAAGTTTCAAATGTCCGTTACTTTTTTTTCCCATTATAGTTTGAAGGGAAGACTTCCTTTGGAATGTCTGTCTTTAACCTCAGTAATGCCATCATGGGGAGTGGAATTCTGGGATTGGCGTATGCCATGTCAAACACTGGCATCATCCTCTTCCTGTAAGTAGTCCGGTACTGTCGTCGTATACAGTTATATTTTTTATATTTTTGACCATCAAAGAAAAGTTATAATGATGGGAGTAATAATTACAAAATTAATATATATAAAAAACTAGCTTCATTGTTTATTTTTATAAGAGTTACAGTAATACAGTTAAAGCTGAGCTCAGAAATAGGCACATTAACCGCTATTGGGCAATAGAGCACACAAACCCTTGGCAGAAAGTTTGGAAAACTTTTGTAAGTGATTGTGTGTTTATTTTTGTTACGTCTGTACCAGTAGCGCAGTGGTGACGTGGGTTTTCCGTAGTCTTGCGGTACTTGACCAAAGTGAAGTGTCTCAGTGTAGGTGCCCATTTCAAAACAAATTTTGAATTCCATATTTTTTTCTTGACACCTCTTGTAATTAGGGATTAGCTACCGTGTTATGTGGAGTTGCTAGTGAAGAAATCTGATAGACATCAACGCAGGTCCTCAGGAGCCAGAGGCCATCATCTATTTTACATCAAGTGAGAGTTCCAATCTCAATAACGTCTTTAAAAACGAAGTGGCTAGAGCTGGTGGCTTTTGACAACTGGATTGGCCCACTCCTACTACGTATAAATACAAACCTTCAATTCAAAAAAATCTTACCCCTGACTTACATTTGTAGAAGAGAGAAGGCTGTGTTTTCTCCATGACTGTTAGAGAAAATATTTAAATTGTGCTCTATTTGTTTTTTGTTTGTTTGTTTTATGGACATTTAACCACTTAATTCTGTCTCTCTTTGAATTTCTTTCTTACTTCAATTAAACTTCACTGTAACTGCTGTGCTTTTAAGACCCTGCTTCACAGTGTGTTTCAGTGACTGATGGGGAGCTACATTGGGAAGTCAGAGGTGATGGGGAGCGTTGTAAACAGTGGGGGTGGAGGGGGCTACAGGTGGAAGTCAGAGGTGATGGGGAGCGTTGTTAACAGTGGGGGTGGAGGGGGCTACAGGGGGAAGTCAGAGGTGATGGGGAGCGTTGTTAACAGTGGGGGTGGAGGGGGCTACAGGGGGAAGTCAGAGGTGATGGAGAGCGTTGTTAACAGTGGGGGTGGAGGGGGCTACATTGGGAAGTCAGAGGTGATGGGGAGCGTTGTTAACAGTGTTGTTGTAACAGTTGTTAACTAATCACCCCTTTCTGTCTGCTTCATGCGATGATCTTTTAATGAAAGGACTTCAGAGAAAGGTCACACTGTTAAACTGTCTGGAGTGTTTAGAGTGCTCTCAAAATATTTTGGGACCTTTCATACCCACGAAGACATGCCACAAAGCAGGTCAGAACAGTTCATGTTTATTTTACCCAAATATTTTCAAAGATCTACTACTTTTCTCTGATATGTTAGGAACTTTAAGAAAAGTGGAATGTGCTGGATTGGCACACGTTGGATTTTTGGCAGCCTGGGTTGGAAGTCATGATGATGTGGGTTATGGCATGACTTCACCGATCACAGGTAAACGTTATTCAGTTCAGAGGGAAGAGGCGACCATACAACAGCAGCAGCTTTACCAGTGTTGGAAATCTCTGTTGTACTCAATTAATAACCCAAGATACATTCTTCTTACAGTGCATCATAAATATTTTCTCTGAACAAATCTTGAGTGACCAGTGCTTCGAACAACCTCCCATGTGACTGATTTGCATCAGCAAAAGGAAATCAAACCATTAAAAAAAGCAAAATGACAGCTCAGTTTAGAGCCTAACTACCGGTTTGGCAGTTCGGTCTTTCGGGCTCCTACACAGCCTACCAGAAAAATGCCAAAAATACAGGGAAAATTGTTATTCAAATCCCAAGACCGGGCCAATCTATTTAGAATTAATTATTTTTGAGCTGAATGCATAAGTAAGACACACAGATTCCTATGAGAAACAAGCAAGCCGGTGCCTTCTATATGCAAGTAAGTTTTTTTAAAAGCAAGAACTTCCTTTTACACAGTAGTGGGTACAGTGCTGATTTTGATGAGACAGAATGAAAAAAGGATCTACCTGAGATAACCTCTGTTCCACTTCCTTAACCATAAATTTTAACCTGAAACAGTACTGTCCAAAAAGGCTTATCTCCAGTTGTCTCCAACATCCACACCTGTCCCTCCTCCCATCCTCCAAATATCAAAAACTACTACTAGTTGGCTTCTATAATCCAAAACTTGAAATAAATCTAATTATTTGATTGTTGCCTCAACAAGGCTAAATGTTGAGAGAGCATAAGTCATAGTTTGAGTTTTACTGAATGTTTGATTCTTAAAATAGCGGTTGGCACGGAGGAAACCTCAAAGTACAAACAACAAAGTCTGGGTGGTGGAAGGACAGAGAGCGTGATCTGCATTTGTGAGGGGGAAATTGGAGACACTGGATGTACCTAAATAAGATTTGCCTGGTTATATATAGCACGAGGCTAGAAAATGTCCTGTCTGTAGAACTGGGTCGAGACTATAGCGACCGTGTGTGAGGTTGCTTACGTGGAACAAATATCAATGCTGGTCTGCTGACCCCTGTAGGAGTCAGGAAATTTCAATAGGATTCTTAAGATTGGGTGACATTTGACTGCAGGTAGCAAGTGGGTAGCTGTGCCCCTTAGCAGACACTTACAAGTTATGTGATATTTAGAAAGTACTAAAGAACTGTTTGGCAGGTCAGTGACAAAGGGAATATCCCATCTCATCCTATGTCTGTATAGAATTTACCCGTGAGATGCATAGGGACCATTTAAAAAACATTATTTGCATACCAGTCACAGAGAAGATTGAGGATAATTGAATGGCCAAACTGAACATCTGGCCAGGACACACAAGTAACACCAAATTGTTTTCGATAACTATCATGGGATCTAATGCCCACATGGTTTTGCTTAGTTTCTGCCATTTAGCCAGAAAATGCTATAGGGTGGTAATGCTGCTAATTTAGCGGGATGTCATGTGAGAAGTTGTTCTGATTAATAAGATGATGCCTCCACCATGCACAGTGGGTTTTTTTGTCTCTATATGCATCTTACATACCAAAACGTGTTTCCTTTGCAGAGTGCTTTTGACATGCATTGCCATCTTATCAGCGTACTCCGTTCACCTTCTTCTTAAAAGTGCTGGAGTTGTGGGTAAGCAGGCCATGAAAAAGACACATCCAGCCTTCGGGATACAAGCAACCAAGTCATGTCCACGGTAGATTAAATGGATCCATCAAGCATTGCATTGCACAAACAAATCAAAATCTTAACACAAAAGCAGTCAATGAAGGTTTTTGTCAAAACTTAGGTGCATTAAAGGGGAGACACCTACTTATTCACGTATAAACCGAAATACACTGTAGGTTGCATGCTTCATTATTTATACATATTTTTTATGTTACGCAGTTATTCCTACTTTCTTTTCTTTTTTTTAGGAATTCGGGCCTATGAACAGCTGGGGAAACGAGCCTTCGGACATCCCGGGAAAGTGTTGGCAGCTCTCGTAATTACTATGCACAACATCGGAGGTCAGCATACTCAGTTTGGGCCGGAGAGTCAAAATCAGGGGTGGTGTACACCTTGCTATGGTACCAAGAAAACAATAATGTTAGGCAGACTTTGCATAAAGAAATCAGAACTCAATATGAAGTAAGCAGAGCTTACATCAATGAGGTCCGATCCAATGTCACCTTTAGTAACCTTCTGCACTGCGTAGACTGATCCAACGATTGCTGTTATGCAGAGAGTGGCGTGTTATATTCGCAAACCACCTGCTTACGCACATCATTACATTATTAATAATATAAACCGCAAATAAACAACCGGTTTACTGAAAACTTTCCAAAATAAATTCCATCTTCACTTTTTGCTCACATTAATTAATCGGAAGGAAAATAAATCTGAACCTTTAATGCCGGTAGTGATGATTTTTATATGTCTGTCTCTCCAGCCATGTCCAGCTACCTTTTCATTGTAAAGTATGAGCTACCTCTGGTCATTCAAACCTTCCTGCGCATGCAGACCAGCAGCGGGTAAGTGCGAATCCACAGAGTCTCCGTCGCATCGTGAGAAATAACTGATGCACACAGAGACCAGATCCAGGCTTAGAGCTGCTGACTAGTCTGGCCACCTACCCACTTAGGAATGAGTGGAGGTGAGCCCCTTTATAGGTGGACTCCAACAATGCAATGGCCTGTCCCGAGTGCAAACTCTACTGGCCATGAGGAAGGATTTCAATGCAGTGCGTCTGACAGTGTGCATATGTCTCCCTTGGCAGGGAGTGGTTCTTAAATGGGAACAACCTCATCATCATAGTCAGCATCACCGTCATCCTTCCTCTCGCACTCATGAAACAGCTAGGTAGGTTAATCACGACTGATTCTCCATCATCATCAGTTTCTCTGCTCTCTCCAGTCCTGATTGGCCAGTTGAGTTGTCTCACTTTGCAAAAAACAAAAAAACATGATTTTCAGATTTGATTGTTAATGAGAGGGCAGTATTATATTGACATATATATTTGTCAATATCTATATACATCTGTAGCTACTGAATCAATTGTATTAGTAGAATTAGCAGAATTGGTAGTTAAAGATTTTATGAACGTTAGAAATTGCAGAAGTATTCACAGTTTGAATATACCTTAATGGAGATGTAGGGTTTTAAGACCTTAAATGATAATTCTGTAAAACAAGCTATGTGAGACTACCTGTGCTCTTCATGAAACACAAACTTTGATGCTTGCAGGTTACCTTGGCTACACCAGCGGTTTCTCCCTCACCTGCATGGTGTTCTTCCTCTCATCGGTGCGTGTGATGGCAAGGAAGATAAACATAAATGTTTCCAAAACAAGGGCGAGACTACCGAACCATTTCACTCCAATACAAAAAAGGCTTGTCCATTGGGGCCTTGTTAAGTTTTGTTTAAAAAGGAGATCTGTAATATGATACAGAAAATGTTAGATCGTCAGCTTATTTTGACCAGTACATTTACTATGAGATATTTATAGCTAATCATTCCAGAGAGACCCAGCCACACATTGCATTTGGTCAGATTGTATGTTTCTAAGAATCTTTGCTCTTGGAGTTGTTTGCTTTGGGAGTTGATTAAGTGGATTGTTCCACAGACAAAGACAGTCAGAAAGTTCAGAAACTGTTTTTGAATATTGAGTTCAGAAGAATGTTACTGTAAACTGCTGGCTCCAAATATAAACAGGAATACATTTTAAAACGGCTTTGGATGTTAGCAATACAAAAGCTAGTTCTCACTTTTCTCTTTATTTTTTATTTCAATCTATCGATTAATGCTATCTACCTCAGCGAAGGCAAAGGTGATTTTATGAGGCTTTTACAGTAAGCCAGGAGGTTTCCATCCAACAAGTAATCCAACAACGCTTCTCTGTTTCCCAGGTTATATACAAGAAGTTCAACATCCCTTGTCCTTTTGAAACATTCAGCAATCACTCAATCAACAGCACTACGGTGGGAGACTGCGAGGCCAAACTATTCACCGTCAACCAACAGGTTAGAGGAACGTGGCTTCCTTAACCCTGTCCCAGGAAGGATATAAAGCATTCATGTTGACATGTGTTTCATGCCATCACCACTCTGCACTCTAGCCCTGCCTGTGCGTCACCACATAAGGTCAGGAGTTATTTACAGTGATACGCTGGGTTATTTTAAATGGAATGGTCGTTATGGCCATTAAGTCACAGATCCTGTTTCGGGCCGGGAGCTCGCCCTCCTGTACTGCTGCTGCTGCAGTGTGAAACTGGCGAGGAATGTCTATGGTAATATCACTGTCCCTTTTCAGACCGCATATACCATCCCAATCCTGGCATTTGCCTTTGTGTGCCACCCAGAGGTGCTGCCCATCTACACAGAACTACGCAAGTAAGTGTCCGCTGACCCATACTCACCATAAACCGACTGCTTAGAACTAATCAAAGTACCATGGCACGGAGAACAACCCCGCACTTCTGCTACTGAACAGAATATTTTGTCAAAGAAGGGACTCATCCTTTTTTAACCAATGATTGCAATGAATACAATTTTATAAAATACATGAATCCTGAGTGCTCGTCTTTCTCAACCTCAGCCCCACAAAGAAGCGTATGCAGTCAATTGCCAACACCTCCATCTTGGGCATGTTTGTCATGTACCTCCTCACTGGTGTCTTTGGCTACCTCACCTTCTATGGTAAGACAATATGCTGATGGGCCTTATTATGAAAGCTACAGGTAGTGTACACAGTACAGTACTAAAGGGCTCGTGTGCTGTAAAACATTACAAAGTGTACACCCTCTATACATAAAAAAGGGACCAGTGTGTGAAGTCTACAAATATTCTACTCGCTGTGGGTTATAAAAGTTGCACCTTGAATTAAGTTTGCGAATGTCTGCGAACTGGGCTGTGCTTGTTGGAGCAAAGCTCTTCAGTCACCAAAGGCCACAGGAATTACGGATAAAGGGTTACTTGAGCTGTGGTGTCAACTTTTCCAGTGTCTACCTGGTGTGTTTGTGGGCGGGGGTGGGGATGACAATGAGCAACCGTAAGCAGAAGCAAATATACTTAAAAATAAAAATGCATGGGCATTGTGGGACCGTGAGATGCTAAATAAAACTACACACGGTTCAGTGTAGGGTGTGAGCATGCAAAATAACTGAAAATGGTATGAAGGGAATGAGACTACACTAACACTAACACTACACTAATAGGATAGAGGCTAATAGGATACAGGCCTCATTGGTTATTGGCGGATGTAGTTGTGATAATAGCATAAGCAGCTGAGAGTGGCGGAATGTGATATGGCCTGTTGAGTAATCCTTCATAACGTTCTTGACATATGAACATGGTTGGTGCAGCGCGGTTCGTTACAGTTGTGAGAGATCACTTGCATCCTGGGATGGAGCATTCCTTCCCTGCCATCAGGAGGGCCTTCCACAACAGCACAGTTCTACTCAGTTCTACACAGTTCTACATGCAGTCATCGGGTGGTGCGAGAAGCTTTATGGGCCAGTCTGGAGCGAATCCTCCTCCAGCACGTTGGTGTTTTATTTTTCCCATCTGATATTGGTTGGTCTTGAGGAAAAAGGGGAACCAACAATATTGCAGATTTGAAATATATTAGCTATATATTACAAGAGAATTAACAATAAAGCAGGACTACTAAAATGTATTATTTAAAATAAAGTAATAATTCAATTTAATAGAAAATACAGATGTCGGGGTCGGTTAAAACTATATGGTACAGTCAGTTCTCAAACCTTTAGAAGTGACTGCGTTGTTAAGTTAGGTGCTTAGGTGCAGTGAATCCACACCTTCATCATTATTGGTTGGGTTAAATCTAACAATCCAGGTTTCTGGCCAATGCGCATTTGAAGGTTATCGGTTGGCAGTGTCATTCACTGCCAAAGCTGGACCTAGAGGGTATACAAAAACCCTATGGAGATATAGAGGGCAGCTAACTGTAGATGTCTTATTAAAGGTTTTATTGACAGCAGCAATCCTAGGTTATATTGAGTGTAATGCTAGTGGCATTTCATGTTCAATTTTTTACTTGGATGCTTTAAAATGAATTTAGTTTAGTAGCAAACGCAATGATGTACTCAGTTCATCTTTGTAAATGTACATGTACAGAGAGAGAACGATCGATTAAACTCTTTGGATATATCACTTGTAGGATGTAATGTAAAGCTCACACAGATTTGTCCCATGAAAACAACGAAACCCTGTTGTTTGTTTGTGTAGGCAATGTGGAAGCAGAACTTCTACACACTTACAGCAAAGTGGACCCTCTGGACACCCTCATCCTGTGTGTGCGTCTGGCAGTGCTGGTGGCCGTCACTCTTACAGTCCCTGTAGTTCTCTTCCCGGTAGGAGCCATGGTCCCTAAGGGTTTGCTTTTGTGTAAAAGTATATATTGCCTGAATTTTTAAAATAATAACTTGTAATGATAAGATCTTATCCCTGATAAGCCAATGTGCCTCTGGGTGAAGATTTACAATAGAATCTGGTAACATTTCCAGAGCCTGAGTGGATCGTAGCTGAATTCTTTCCCAATTAAATAGGTTGGCTGAGCTTAGCAAAATCGAGTGCAATTGGCGTAACCGCCTTATCTTCAGTAACTGCTGATAAACGTATAATCAGGTTTGACAAATTATTTTCCTGAGAATTGCTCTGAGTTAGAGGTCAAGACTGAGGCTGGCTATCCAAAGTAGATTAAAGAGACAGCCGCCGATATGGAACACACACACACACACACACACCATGAAAAGAACATTTATTACTATTGACAAAAAAGAAGTGGCTTTAGAGGTGAAGTGAGGCACTGCCTATAACAGTGTTTTGAATCTACCAAAAATTCCACATAGAAGGTCAGAAAAATAAATGCTTTGCTTTTGTTTAAAACTGCTTCCCCTCAGATCCGGAGGGCCCTGTTGCAGTTACTGTTTCCAGAAAAGCCCTTCCACTGGGTACGTCACATTGGCATAGCCATCTGCCTCCTCTTCGTAGTCAACCTGCTCGTCATCTTTGTGCCCAACATACGAGACATCTTCGGCATCATCGGTGAGCCATTCATCAGACTTGAGTTGACCATGGACACACATTCATTTGGTGCCTCCTACACTGTAGTTCACACACCAGTCAATCAAACGTCCAACCTGAAACATCCTTGTCTGAGATCCTTCACCGCTTGTTATAAAATACTCCAAATTGTTCACATCAATTCAATTCTTCACAATCTCCCTGTGTCCCCAGGAGCTACCTCCGCTCCTAGCCTTATCTTCATCCTCCCAGGATTATTTTACATCCGGATTGTCCCAACTGATCAGGAGCCAATGAAGTCAAAACCAAAGATTCAGGTATGTCCTCATCCGGGATCATTAATATATAAATCCTGCTGAATAATGCAAACTTTTCTCCGTAATCCCGACCTGTGTCTCCTTTATTCCTAGGCTGCCTGTTTCACAGCTCTTGGCTTCATCTTCATGGTGATGAGCATGACTTTTATCGTTCTTGACTGGGTATACGGAGAGAACCGAAGTGGAGGAGGACACTAAAACGCTACCACGGATACTAACAGAGACAAAAGCAACAAACCTCCCCCAATTTCTCAAAAATATCTGTCCAGTCGGGCACGTTTGTAGACACCAGTGAAAGGACCCACCCATCCTAAATCCCCCACAGCTTTTGGTGAGACCATTTTTCCACCATCCTTTTTTGAAAAAGTGACACTACATTCTCGCAGTGACATGTCTCACTGCAGAGCACTCTCCTCAGAGCATTCGCCCCCCCCCCCCCCCCCCCAACAAGATCTGCCAAATCTGGTGCGTGTTTTTTGCTTGCTTGGATGCAACTCAGAGGGGCTGCCAAAGTTGTTGCTAACACAGCCCGGAGCATGTGCAAATCCATTGACCAAACTGGAAAGCAACCTATATCAGAGAAATTTATATAAACAGAAGGGATTCATTTTCTTTCTGGAATATTTACGAGTATTTTTTTCCCAGTGGCACCAGCACTGCGGAACTTCTTTAATATTATCCATTTAATCCACCTTCCGCTGTTTTAGGTTGACTGAACAAAAGCAGATAAAAACCTAAAATCATGCATTGAGACATTCTTTTTTTTTTTTACTGAAAAAGGAAGATTGCCATAGGATTATCCAAACCCTGATAACCCTATCATCCGTTGTTGCCTAATTACCTCTAAACTCATTTCTGTAGTCTTTCCAGATACTTTCAATATAATACCTGATCAGGAATGATAAACTGCGAGATTCTGCAAGAAAAGTACAATCCAGACCAATCTCTATATATCCGAGTAAAGGTTCATGCAAATTAAGGGTCAAAAAATTTATATAAATCTAACCCTGTAACACAAAAAATAAGAAATAATAATTTTAACCCTTTGATCTTGACAGCAGTATTACTGCAGAGTTTTCCTGTTTTCTTGGCCTCTTGGTTTTTTGGGATCAATGCGTCAGTGAAATATCCCACTATGAAAGTATGGCTTTCTAAATCCAATCAAAGAAATGGCAACTGTCTACATCATACAATTTTAAAAAAAGTTACAGAAGTAGAAATAATGATCTTTTAAGAGCTAATAGACAGTTCGCGGTCTTCTGTAGTTTGCATTTGAGATGCGTAAAAAAGTGACGCGCAATACCATCCATCCATATCGATTGCAAGCTAAAGTGTTGTAATAGTTACCTACACAAGTGTCCAAACCGTACCTCCTCATTGGTAGCTCCTAAGCGTGACACTCTAATGATCATTGCGCCTACCATTAGCTAGCTCTTTCGATTTTCAAAGGAAAAGCAGCTAAGATGCAGATAACAGATATATTTATGAGTTATTCTAAAACAAAGTATCAACACATGCCCTTAAGCTCACACCTGAGGGATTAAGAATGTACGTGTTATGATTTATTTAGCCTTATTCATCTGTCCTGAGACTTGAAACTCATAGTAAAAATTTGGCTTGGGGATGGCAAGTTTTCCATCTCAGTATTATAAATAAGTGAGGTTGGTTATGGCATCTGCTATGTATTTTAAAATGGGGTTTACAAAAAAATGTCATTTTAAATGCAATTTACATGTTACAACCTGTAAGACACTGTACTTAAATGCCATACAAATATGTCCTCCGCCGCATGGATTCACTCTACAAGATGTATTTTGGTTTAATGAAATATTTTCAGCCAAACCTGTAGTCAAACTAGAACTTTAAACTGATAAGCAATTTTCCTTAGTGGATTTCATTATTACCACAGATTTCAGAAAGTGTTGCTACATTTCAGACTCTCAATGTTTTTCCTAAGAAAGTTATTCCTGGTTATTGCTGGTCCACTCGAGTCCAGAATGTCACAGCGCCATCTGAAGGTATTGTCATGAACATCCAGAGGCCTTGAGATGACACACAGCCGTAAACCAGCACTGGTTGGTATTCTAGCGGGCAATGTTGTATGTGCTTCTTCCAGACCTTTCTTTATCTGTTTATTTCTCTTCAGTGGTGTGTGACAGTATGAAAATGCGATTGTGTGTTCCATTTCCTCCACGGTTTTTCATCTTATAAACACAGAAATAAGGCAAGGAGATCAGCAGATCAAACTGAAAAAAAACCAGCATTAAAACCAATTAAAATTAATGGAAAACTTAGTTCTTACACAACCCGTTCAGCATTCCTATGTTGGCTTGTATGCACGCTTAACATTGCTTACAAGACAATGCTGCACTAGACATGGGGAAATGGCAGTGTAGCCCTGGCCTAATGCCCTACCGAGAGTCGAACGTACTATGAGCCCACAATATAGTGAATTGGGGGCTTTATTAAAGGTTGAGTATTGATCTTTAATCACGAAAGTAGTAATTTGTCAATCCTGTTACAAAGGCCCATGTAAGCCCCCTATGGGTGTGTGTGTGTGTGTGTGTGTGTGTGTGTGTGTGTGTGTTTGTGTGTGTGTGTGTGTGTGTGTGTGTTTGTTTTTTCTCCAGTCGTAAACCACAGTTTTTCTGAAGTTTGTGGTGAGGTGATCTGTCTTCAATAAAGGTGAACGATTGTTAATTTAAGGCTATATTTTGTTTAATTTATTGAGCTTAGTTACCCCTCTAGATACTTCACTTGCACACATATTATACCAGACACACAGACGCCTCAACAACGGAGCTGGCGGAACCATTACCACCCACTGCGATTATTCATAAAGAGTAACGACCAATGTGTAAACTAATTCCATGTATTGATAGACAGTCGAATAATTTTCCTCATGTTTGTTTGTACCAATATTGTGATATACACTATACGGACAAAAGTATTAAGACACCCACACCTACAGGAGCTTTTATGACAGCTTTGCAGCTATAACAGCTTCCACTTTTCTGGGAAGGCTTTCTACAAGATTTTGGAGTGTGTCTGTTGGAATTTTTGCCCAATCTTCCAGAAAAGCAGTTGTGAGGTCAGACACTGACGTTGGACGAGAGGGCCTGGCTCGCAATCTCCGTTCTAGTTCATCCCAAAGGTGTTCCAACAGACTCCAAAATCTTGTAGAAAGTGGAAGCTGTTATAGCTGCAAAGGGGGGACCAACTCAGTATTAATGCCCATGGATTTAGAATGAGATGTCATAAAAACTCCTGTAGGTGTAATGTGTAGGTGTCCGAATACTTTTGTCCATATAGTGTATTTTCATTGCTGCTTGGGTGCCACTAACATAAAGATAGGTAGCATTTGAAAAGATGCCCTCAGCTAACCGTAATAGTGTGAAGTTAGCGTGTTAACTAGCTATGTCTGATCACGAGTGATCATTAAATGCTCTGAGTGGAATGTATGTCATTACCGCGTGCTAGCGGTCAAACCTGATTGAATCTTACTTGCAAATTACTTTTAACCAGCATTCCAGCAAGTCAGGTTAACCTGGTACACACTACTGTCAAGTCTAAGAATTGTATTGACCATAATGTTATGTATCTGAAATTGGTGACCGTTTTACTTATTTCAAAGAGAAACTATTGCGAAATGATTGATATAGGCTCAGTGCTGAGGTGAATCTACAGAATTTACAGAATCTGTTCAAATTTTTTTGATCAGTAGCCGATCAGGATTGGTCCACCTCTGATACGCATTGTAGATGTATTTGCTCAGTAAAAGTAGAAATTAAACGTAATTGAGAAAGTTGGAACTTGAAATACATCACAATACAATAATTAATTGCATTACTTAATACAAGGCAAATAAATGTACCTGAGTTATTTTAGTTTGATTAAAATGGAATTATGATTATGATTAAATAGAATTATTGAAATGCAGTCAAAGATTTACATTTGGATAGCAACATTAACTGATATTTGAAATATGAAATATTTATAAAGTATAAATGTTGCCGCTTGCAATAAATGTTCTCAATAGGCTTGTCTTTATACAATTTCAAACAGTAATGATAAAACAATAAAGGCAAACACATGGTAACATAATGTACACAAAATCATTGTTCCAGATGAAGTGGATGAAGAAGTGAAATACGGGAATGGTGTCTGCTATCTGTATGAACATGCCTGTTGGTATGGAGCTGAAACAAACAAAAATTAACTTAGAAATTACTCAGTTATGACAATATTTACATGTAATTTACATGTAATTTGTAATGGTTACATGTATTTACCATTACAAAAAGACAAATGGTTGTACCCAGGTTCTGTGTCTTCACAACTCTTTCTGTTGGTTTGGAAGTCAAAATTCAGCCCCTGCCCAAAGGTCTGAGTTGCATCAATCCCACTGCCACAATTCAAAGTCCCCTTCATAAAAAGGAGAAGTTATAATATTTTGCTCAGCATTTCATATACAAAAGAGGAAAAAAAAAAATGTGGTCGTCAATTTCCTGTTCTCAGCACTGGTGTGCTCATCTAACATTACATAGTTTAGAATACGGAAGTGGTGCTTCAGTCAAGCATTCAAGTCTCCTCATAACGTGCTTTTCAGCATTCTCGTCTAGAAGGCAGACCAACCCTGACACCAAACCCTTCCATACTAGCGGCTCCTTTCTCTCTGTCGAGGAGACTCAGACAGAAGGAACAATGAGTCGAGGATTGAAAGCCAAGATCCCGGAGAACGGCCTCAGTTCCCTTCTAAGCAGCCAGGAGAACGAGCGCCTGGTGGACCTCCTGGGGCGGAGGTGTGTGGTAAGTGAAGGAAAGTTCGCTTTCAGGAAGCTACAGGCTTGTTAGTCGGAGTTGCCAGCTCCTCGCTGAGCGTGAGTGCTGTGGGGGGGGGGGGGGGGTGAGGGGGAACTTACTCACACAGAGGTCGTCCGGATCTCAAATGTCAGAGCAAAGCCTCCTTCCATAGGGTTGGAATTAGAAATCTTGTATAACAAATTGATCCACTTTTGTTTTTACTGGTTAAAAAAAAAAAAAACTTTTATAACGCACACTTATGTGTAGTCAAGTGAAAATTATGTCTATGGAGCCTGATTGAGATATAGAGAGAAATGCAGATGCCAGGCTTCAAAGTCACTTCAATTCCAGCAAGTCTCAACTGGCTTTGTACACGGTGAATTGTGTGTTTCCAACAAACATTTCGAGATTCAGCTTAGAAATGAGGTTTTCCATAGCGGTATCTGGAAAAATATTTTCTTTGTATTATTACTCAGGTAGAAGGAAACTGCATTCAAAATGACCTATATATATGGTATATTGAGAATATTTTTTTAAAAATGTTGATTTCGGACCTCCTTCATGCTTTAAACTTCAGGACTAAAACATTGAAAGAGTACTCCATTGATTGGAGAATGGCAGAGAGGAAATGATGGATATGGTATATGCATATGCAATGTATGCGTAGGATGACTGGAAACTGACTACCCCTGGCTCAGAAAAGCCCCAGTTCAACTGTAGTCCCCTCATGGAAACCTTCACTTAAAAGTCACAGCTCAGCTCTGTCTGCATTCAGCAGTGTCCATTATTGTATATAATTCAAAAACCACAAAAGCTTCGAGTATATTGAGAGTCTTACGTGTTCAAATATCTTCTTTGGGGGAAAAAACAGGAAAGAAAAGTAAATTGATAGAAGTTTTCCTTAGTTCTGAAGTCGTACATAAGCTCCTTGAGGTCACTGAGTTAGCAGAAGAAAGTCCCTGCAGAAAGCAGAGCAGACTGCAATGCTAAGTAGGGGTGTTTATTTTCGTTTGGAAATAATGAGACTGTACTCCCAAATCTCAAATGTATTTCCTAAGATAAAAATGAGAAGACTCAAACCAGGGAGCCATCACAGTAGCCTAAGTCGACAGATGATCTGTCCCCTGTCTCTCTGGGGGGAGAAGGTGCTAAGAAAAGCAAACTTCTCACTGCCGTCTCAACTGACAAAGGCTTAAGAGCTACAGGAAGTCAAAACTGAGGCCACTTCCTCTGCTGCTATAATGAGAGATTTGTTTATTTCAGCCAAATACTGTTGACACACTTACTCAGAAAATGCCACAAATGGGGGATTTTCAGTCTTGTTTGCACTAGAAAAATAAAAAAGTAAAGAAAACCAGGTATTTTGTGGTAACATTTCACAATGTTAACATTGTTTTTCTGGCTAGTTGAATGACTAATTTTCACACACATAGTTGATGAGAAATACATTTTAAAAACTTTAAAACTTTAAGCTTTTTAAAAAGTTTATGCCCATCTTGTCAGCACAACACAAAAGTTTGTCTGGAGTGCACAAAGCAGAACGTCGTCTTGCGCTTTAGCATGGATGATTCACATGAATGCTAGAACGGAGTTCCTCTATTTACAGTCACCCCCAACGACCTCTCTGTTACAAGGCAGCTCTAAAAATATTTCAGTTCAGGCCTGACAAACCTTTGGGTCTTTGCACTTGTCTGTTTAAGTGGAGTCACTAATGATCTCATCTGGTGTCCCAATAGAAAGTTAACTAGAGACCAGCAGACTCCATGGCCCACAAAGAATTAAGTGAATAGACCTGCTTAATAAAGTATACTACATATAAATTGAGTAAACAAGGCCATACAGTACAGTCACGTAATGTTGTTATGTACCAGGACCTACTTCCAGCCATAGCGAGTCTCAAACTCTGGTCTCCCGTGACAAAGGCAGCTAAGTTTCTGCTTCACTAAAAGGCCCAAGCCTCTTAGCAAGGCTTCAGGAAAGGTAACTGTTGCAGGATGCTGCAGGACAGCAACGTTGCTCTCCCACCAGTTGTTACAGTGCACCCTCCCACTCATCTTTCTTCTTTTCACACTAAATGGTCTGACGCAGACTCGTCTTTCACACTTCTGACATAAATGTGCAGTCTCGGGGGTACTTCCGGCTGCACCAGCGTTTGAAATCTGGTCTCTTGTGCTATAGGCAGCGAAGTTTGCACTCTTAGTGAGGTTTCAGAATTGCTAATATATTTTATCTAAAACATATGTAAGGTTGTATTGTAGTATACAAAGTTATTATCTCACTTCTTTTGAATTCTTGTTTCCCCCCGACAGCAACGAATCAGAAATGTCCTCATCTTAATTTAGCTCATAATAACTTAATCAGGATGATGGAATTCTTATATAATAAATAATATAATTAGAATTAGAATTAGAAAGAGCTTCATTGCCAACTAAGTTTCACAACAAACAAGGAATTTGTTCTGGCCCTTTAGTGCAAACAATTTTTAACAGACAGTTTATACAAAAAATAATAAAACAGAACAATAAGACACTTAACAATACAATTAAAATAAAATAAAATAACAATGGACTCTGACACAATATGATAATAAATAACTATATATACATATACAT
>JAOVYW010000084.1:3534855-3545747 GCA_025775045.1 Hiodon tergisus | reverse complement strand
ACACACACACACACACACACACACACACACAAACACACATTAAATATAATCTCTGTCTTCTTATAAATCCCTTTCAGGGATTCTCATCCCCCAAAAGATTTTTTTGAAAGCATCTCCAGTTCGAGAAAACCCCCAGCTCCGGTTCAGGCCCCTGTATGCTACCTGGTAAATTGATCCACCCTACCAAGGCATTTATTGAGCTGTGGTGAAGGACAATGAGGACCTGAAAACTGACACCGAGTCAGATCTTCCATGAAGGATTTATGATACTTATTCAGTTATACTTCATTTTACTGAATTGAGTTATGCTTAGATAGCCATAGTATCTCACACATTGTATTTATATCAGGTTCATATAAGACATTCACTTAATATGTGGAAAATATCTAACCACAAAGAATTTTTCCATTTTATTTTTTTATATTTGAACTTGGTCATGGTATTTTATTACTCAGTAATTTTTGTGTTAATGGCTCTGTGCTTTCAATGCCGTGGAATAATCGCGTGGAAAGTTCTTCAGAATGAATTCAGAAAGTTCTTAAGAATGAGTAATGTAGCATTGTAATTATAATTAGTAGTGCTTTTAATAGACAAAAAAACTCCTCATGTTCTGGTAAATGTCATCCAAAAAAACAAACACATAAAATAATATTTTATGTGGGTCTTATAAACACTCACTATAGCAAAGCATCATGGGGACCGTCCATCAAGTCAAAGTTATGTAACTATACAGATAGCTAATTACTTATTTACCTAATATTACTTTTTAAACTGGAGGGAGTGCAAGGTTTCCACAAAGCTAAATGTTTTCCGCTTGGACAGAAACAGGGTTGGGGTTATTATTTTCCAGGAAAAAAAAATGATACATGGCTAATGGCAAGACATTATAGTTTATTCTAAGTTTTTTTTACCAATATCTCAAAGGGTTTATTCCAGAGAATCCTGCATTAAATGTCCTGATAAAATTCTTTGTGTACCACTTTTTAAATGAATATTGCTGGTTGGCAAACACTGGAAAACCTTCAAAGGGTAAACGTCTCTGAATGTTTAACCTAACCATGTGAAGCCAAGCATCCATTACAAAGAAAGCTGAATGAGGCCGTTTTCCTGTTTTTAAACTTCCTGTTTGTAAACAAGTCGTAATTTGTCCCCAGATGGGTCATGATTTACTTCAGTGGTAAAATTGTACTCCCCTGCATTGACCTCCTGCCACTACCTATCTTATCCGTTTCTACGCTTTCTATATGCATGTATAAAATGTGTGTGGGTGTTCGGACTGTAGCTAACAAACATAATGAAATCATCGCTTCCCATGAATCTAGGGAGAGGACACAGCGGTGCCCTTTTTGATTGTTTCAGTAAGAGTCATCCATCTGCTCTGCATTACTCTGTCAGATCCTGGGAGATGAGGCCAATCAGTCCAGTCATTCAGTGCTCTACCTCCCATTAATGCGTGTTAGTGTTGGTGTGCGTCTGTGTGGCTGCTTTTCACAGAGGGACAAAACATTGCACACGCTTGACCAGGTCAAAAGCCTGGTTAATGTTTATAACTCCCAACCCATTTTGCTAAGGTGAAACAGCACTCAGTGCCGCCTGCTCCATTCTGTGCAGGGAGTGGAATGTAGTAGGATTATGTGTACGTGCAGCCTGTGGTTATGAACGAGTGGCATACCATTATGATACTTTGAATGGATAGTAGAGTAGGGTCTGATTCAATAAATGGGTTTTGATGCAGCAGTTGCCGAATTTCATGTCACTAGGCCCTTCAAACCTGCTCGTTTGTTCTCACTTTTCTACTGACAGTTTGGTTACAAGATACCCTTCAAAGACATCAGTGTGTTCCAGAACTCTTTAAACTCTGAAGAGTGTTCCAATGGATAGCCCCCAGGTCTTGCTCCAAAAGCTGTGACTGCATCTGAATATTTCTCTCAGCCAATATTTTTGTTCAGGGGGTAATCTTAACATAAAAACAAAGAACAAGGTTCAAAAAAGTAATCATCTTTCTTGCCCCCTAAGGCATTTCACTCATATGTCAGAACATCAAAGTTGTGTAGAAAGTCCCAAGCTTGCAGACAACTTCCAGAGCTCTCGTGCCCTCCAGAGACAGAGGGCCACCTTCAATTAAATCAAAACCAACTTATGTAAATACCTTCCTTTTAGTGTGTGTGTGTGTTTGGAGGGGGACCACAGCTGGCAAAATCAGAGTGTAATCAACTACAAAAGGATTGTACTCATCACCATTTGACACCTTTCTTCCATTGACAATTCCACTGATCTTCGTAGCGCTTGCTGGGTTTTGTTGTAAGTTGTAAGTAAATGCATAAATATACAAATTAATTTCCTGGTTGTTATTCTAAGGTTGGCTTGCTTTTTGGATGACTCCACACTTTGAGTCCGTTGTGTTATAAACAGCCATCATGCTGAGACAGCATCTGTTCTGTATTTACCCGCCTGTTTGATGGCAGGGTAGAAGAGAGGGCCTGCAAGCCACGAATAACATTATAACGGCGGGTTGATGTTAAGTTCAACCTCCTGATAACATAACATTATCATCGTAATTTTTTCAAAGTACATCCCCACCGATACTGTTAATTAAAAATAAAGCAACCATTGTCTGTACGTGTATGTGCGCACGTGTGTGTGTGTGTGTGTGTGTGTGTGTGTGTGGGTGTATTTGATTTAGTCAAGCCGACTCTCTGAAACCGCACTATAAGTGGTATGTCTATTGATACGTTTGATTAAAAACAGAGCTGCAATACGTCCTTTACAAAAACCCATTCATTTTCAATAAGAACCATTCTCGTCCTCCTCAATCTTTTGAGTGGAACACAAATAGGTGAATATTATTCTATAACACCGATCAAGTCTCCGGAGTCATTATATTAAACACTAAACACTAAAATCTAATTGTCTTTTTAAAGAAGAAGGATCACCATAAGCATATCAATTGAAATGCACTGAAGATAATTAGACCTGAATGCTTCAGCTTAAATTGCTGTTACAAGAAATCCCTTCTTAATTATAGCCAGAACTACATACAAATAAAAGCCGATTAGTAAAAAAAAACATGTCAAACGTATTTCAAAGCACTGAAAACATATCATATATTCTGATCAAAGCCATCAAGTTCTTCTTTGTCACAACAATGTGGTCACGATCAATGCCACGGAAATGATTCCATAATTTAGACACACTCTTAAAAGCTTCTGTTCTAGAAAATCATGGAAATGATTTATCAGTGAAGAGTGATGAGCGTAAGCAAGGAGGAGAGACATTGTAGACGTAAGAATACAAAATAAACTCATAATTAACATTTGGAGCCTAAACCCAGCACGCAGATCCACTGGTTATGTTGGTGCCAAACAACTAGTATTTGAGCATAAGCCATACAATTACATACCATGCTAACACCAACAACCACTTGGAACAAGTTGTCTATGTGGCACAGAAAGACCTGCACATCGGAAATATCTTGACGCTCTCACACGCCTGCAGGCGCTCGGGAAGCCGACAGGACCCAGGAGACACTGGTTGTGCGCTGCCTCTGTGCTCTCCTTGTTACAATTGGTGGGTGAGGTGAGCTTGATTCAAACTGGTGAACTCCAACTCACAGGGCTTAGTCTGCGCTCAGTCGAGTGCCTATACTGACACTTTTTAACATTTCAGAAGGCATTCACAAGAAGGTAACTTGACATGGTTATCAACAATAACTGAATCAACTTGCTTATGATGGGAAAACCCAAATTCAGTAGTTATTTGGATATTTCCATCCTATTCCTCTGGAATTGTTCCAAAACAAAGGAAGCTTAGACTGGTCCTGTCAACGCAGTACGATACAACAAGAAACAAATTAAATTCGTTGCAAACCAACATGCCAAAATGGAAATACTCCCAGATCACCAGAAGTAAATTAAAATAAATTAAATTAAAATGCATTAGGATCAGAATCAGAATATACTTTCGCGAATCGATTTATTTCAAACTTCATTGATCCAGCAAATGTACAATGATATATATAAATGGAACAAATCCTAATGAGCTTCCGGTGTTCCACCCAAATGCCAAGTAAATGCTACCCAGCACTCTGACGATGATACATTGTGTACAGCAAGAGAGTTGTGTAACGTCTATGCAAGTACAGAGGCACGGTACAGAACAAGACTGTGCATGAACAGGGTTTCTTCTCATTCCAAAAGATCCATGAACCAACATGGCATTCCCCCCATAACGGAGAAAATAAAACCTTGAGACACACATACCGTCCAGTTGGACATTAGTGCCCCTGCATTGTTAATCAGTCTAGGAAATGCCTCCAAGGGGAATGGCTTTCCGTGCTTCTGCTACTTCCCTGTGGTCTGAATGCATGGCTCACAGAGCCGGAACTGTAACAAGCAGGGTCTTGGCCAGAGACACCTGTTCGGTGATTAGCATCTACGGAGAGGGACATTTGTCTAATAAGTACCTGCCAGCGTGATCCATAGATGTTGGAATTCGAGAGGACGGAAATGCGGTTTTCAAGGGGGTCTACGTGGTGATTTATCCAAAGTAAACCAGACCACGGCTGGTGCCATCTTATCTATTCTCAAAGTGATTCATAACATCATTAGTTTGCAGCACAGACACCTTTACCCAAGGTTACATACATCGCTGACTACTTACATATTGCCCATTTATACAGCTAGACATTTTGGGCAAACCAGATATACAGGTAGCAGTATAGACCAGATAAGAATCATATTTACATGACAATCTGAAATCCATATATTTTCAACTATCTGAGACAACGCATAGTCATTATTGGTCCTGGCTATCCATGGATTTGTTTGCACACAATCGCTCTGCTTGAAACTCTTAGGTAAAACGTAGTAAAATAACTAGCCTGGAGATATTCATATTTATTATAATTCGTAATTATTAAATTAGTAATTATTCTCTATTTCTGAAGTAATTTGGCATTAAATGTGCACTGAATTAACTCGTTAAATCAAAATTTCTATTTGAAGCGATCTGAGGACAACTAAACGACTTGCTAAAACATTACCCACACCCATCAGAATTAAAACAGACAAAGGATAATAAATGCAATAATTGCCATACCTATATTATGTATGACGGCGGTAGTTGTATGTGTAGCAGCAGGTGCAGTACAGGCAACGGCTATACCTGCATCAACATAACCAGTTTTTTTTTTTAAAGAATCTTTCAAAATCTTTTCAATCTTTCAGAAAATCTTCTCAAAAACAGCTACTCCAAAAGCTGCGATTATCGTCTTTACTAAATGAATGTGGATGTACTGTGAAAAACGTTTTTTTCCAGCGGGGTGTGTTTATACACGTAGTTAACACCCCCTGGAGGTAGAGGGGTCCATTTTCCTTTACCTCAGTAACTCACCTGTGAGGCCAGGTATATTGTATGAGGAGATACGAGCTGGGCCTAGTTTTCCCTCAGGTTTTTTCTGTTGTATCCCCGTTAATAACAAAATCGGTTTTGTGCGATAGTGACGGCGCCTAACGAGGAACCAATAACTCTACCTTTTAAGCGTTTGCATTGTCCCAGTTTGTGGGAAAGTATCATGAGACAAGTTCACATTGACAATAAAACGGTATGACTCCAGATTCACAATGGTGCCGAGAACATAAAGCGAATACATGGAAGGCTCGTGCGAGTTGGGGCAAATTACTCGCGGCGGGAGGCCAAACAAGTGCCCGCGGGGGACCGAGAGAAGCAACCATTAAAAGAAAAAGAAAAACTATAATCCGTCTTCTGTCTGATATTCGTTGTGGTGAAAGTGTGAAACATTACGCAGTAGGCATATATTCATGTAATTTAAAAAGGTAATAATCTGCTTGTTTTGTTTTGCAACATATTGCTTCTAAACAACCGTCATCGTTATATTAATTGATTTTATCATTTAATATTTTTATTGTAACGACAGGACTCAAGTGAACACTTCGTTACGTTTTTTTGTAGCGTTGTCCGACTGGGAATATGATATCATCGGTCAGGTTTTCGGGCGAGAGGGTAAAGAGGGGGTGGCAAATGTGAAAAATAGTTTTCGGGAATGTAAAAAGTATGGGTGTGTGTTTAAGCTCGTAAACTATTATTTTTTATTTGTTAGGGAATATGTAATTCATATTTCACAAGTGACACCTAAAAAGCTCCGCTTTCTAAGACGCAAATAAACCGGTTGATCTACCAGATAGTGTTGTGCGGCAAGTCCCTCTTCTGGTTGTGCATTGTAACATCACCCTAAAACCACTCTCGGCAGCGTCTAGTTTTAGTTTATCTTTGAGTCTGATGTGACCAACATATCATGAATAAATGCCAAGAAAATGTTTGGGTTTTCCACACGTTGTAAACAAACGTTGGCTTATAGAATCGTTTCCTTTTACGACTTTCGCTGGTGTGAAATAAACAGTTAATTGTTCATTGGTAGGCTAGTTTTTAAATGTTTGCATATGAAAGCTATTAACGGATTCGAGCCACTATGCTGCGTTTCTCCAACAACATTTGAGGTTTTTTGTTAAGTCTCACACTTAACGTCACTGAAGTCACAAAACTCATCTAACTGCGTATGCACCTATATCTACGAGGCGCTGTTTGAAATAATTACCATGTTCAACCGCATATTTTAGTATTTTTATACTATAAGTCGAGCTAAATTTGAGTTATCCCTTGAGTAGGTTATGTTCGTTCGGATAGTTTGTAATAATTATTAACCAAGCTATCAATAAATATTTCTGTCGCGAAAGTTGGCAGGATAATGGTCAAGTTAGTCTGCTAACTTGCTTGCCCCGCTTCGTGAAATGTCGCACATTAATCGTTGCTCAGTTTTTTTGTTTTATCTCCTACCATGCTCAATATGCATAACTACGATTCCTTCCTAACAAGGGCGGTTTTGTAAACTGTGTGTCCCCAAGGAAATCTCTGTTTAGGGTCTCCTGCTCCTCTACTCGTCATGACCGTTGCTACTCACTCAGCAATGTCATTATAAGGGTGGGCTATAGTACGGACACAGCACTTGACATTTCTTACATTAACTTAAAATAGGGTCACCTTTATTATCTATTTTAAAAATATCGAACACAGGCAATTTTGATATGTTTATAGAGCAACAATTCGTTGATTCGATGAATTGATTGCCGTTTTGAAATAAACCTGCACAATGCAGTGCCCTCCAGGGCCAAGCTTGGGGACCACTTGTTGGGATATCTATTAAACTGCTCTTCATGTGTGACAAAGTAAACAAAAACCACTGGGTTGTTTTTAATAGACAGGTTCTGCCTATTAAGAATGTATTTATTTATTTCCCATTTCTTTCATCAGTCAATCTGAGCGGATGTGACCATTTCACCTGAATTTGTCAAATTATAGAAAAAACACATTATCTTGATTAAATGAAGACATTGGAGATTTCTAACGACTAGGTCAGGGTCTAGCTCGGATCAGCCCTACTACATCATTTAAAAGTAGATTCACAAATTCACCAGTAAATCGGTTTCAAATCTTTATTAGAAATAAACTCCTTTTACTTTATTTTCTCTCATATTCAAAACTATTAGTTATAAAACTTTTAATTTTAAAACAACCAGCACACAAAATAGTTTGTTTTTCCCAATTTGTAATTACCATCATTATGAACAGTTCTGTCATTAAAGCAAAGTTTACAAAGCTTAAGCCCTTTTCAAAGGGGAGGATGAAATATTTACAAACCAATGTTATGATACCATTAAAATTCCATGACCACACTGGAATGTTGGAGATGCCAGAATCAAATCAGCGTCTGTACACCTGACCCTCTGAGAAAGATCAACCTGTTGAATTAATTTTTCATGACTCTCCAACATTACCTTGTGACCAAAAACATAAAATAATTACCTTGGTAATTGCTTTTAAATTTTGAGATTCTGATGCAGTCTGGCTCTCCTCATTACCCCACACAGTCCTTGGTCTGATATCTGATGTGTGATTTGCTATCTTAAACTGATCACTGGCTTTTGTTGTCAGGCTGGACATTTGTAAACCACAAACTACTGGAACGGCAGATCATGTGCACCACAAGTTTCACGTGTGCTTTTCACAATAGCGGTTCTTGATGTAGCATCTGTTTAATCTTTAATATAAAATACCCTTTTGGGTGAATAGCAAGAAACAAGAAATCCTCAAAATTCACTTTGCTGATTTGAAAAAAAAAAGAACAAATGTTTGGACATCAGACCTTGCATCACCGTTAAAATTAAATAAACAACAAACGAATATACGAGGACACGACAAAGGCCCAGTGTGGTTAATGTACCAAAAATTAAATAAAAAAAACAAATTAGACAAAACTCCAGAGCATCCCGGCCCAGTTTACAAATTTCCAAATATTAACAAACTCACTAGTTACACAAAAAATGTTTTTTTAAAAACCATAGCAAGGATGAACTGTGTTCACAAACAAAACAATATTAAAGAATGCGTGTAAAAAAATATTCAACCACACCTATGTTCAATGCTAAATATAAATTAGCCAAGTATGAGACCAAATTTATAATACAGGCTTTAAACAAACACAAGTTGAAATATTCCAATATGCATTATGGGACAGTTGTAAATGCACATCTGTGAAAAATGGCTTTAAACATAAATATTTACAATAAGTGAAAAGTTAAAGCACTCATTAGTATATATAGACGCATCTTCAATTGTCAAAAGTAAATAACATTAGAATTACTGGATTTACTGAAAGCTCAACTAAAATAAATACCCCCATTTCCTGATGTATAATGACTTATAAGAATGATCAATAACAACCTCGTATGTGTATGTGTTGTTTATGGTCATAAGCATGTGATGTGTAAATATATTCCATGACACCAAATTATACATGGCTTAGTCACACTGCCCTTCAACTCTTTGATTTCAGCCATCAGGTAAGAACCACACGTGGGTGTGGATGGAAAGACAGAAATGGGTACAAACACAGCATGAGTATTGTATCATTGGGGAGAAAAAGGAAAAATAATGAAAAATCTGCCATCCCTGAGAACAGAAGTTTTTTTTTTTTTTTCTTTTAAACTAAGTGCTTCAGAAGTTTCGCTGAGATTTGTAAACACTTTATAAATAGGCCGTACAAGCAACGAACAGTCCATAGTGAGAGAGGAGTGCTTTTCCCTCTATTAAACCGGTGGGTTTTAATGTACCCCATGCGTTTTATTGTAAATCAGTTTATTGGCGCTTCTGTAAAATGTAAAGTTGAAAGGTCCTAGTTTATTATTATTGGTCCAGTAAACAAGATGTTTAATTTGTATTAGTAACATTAATCACATTGCCAATCACCGTCATTTTCATTCAAATGACATTTCGGCACAGAATGCAACATTTCCTCTCCGTTCATTGAACTATTGTAAATATGATTATGTAAATGGTAAAGGACAAATCTAGCTACCTAAAGTCCAGCAAAATGTATTCAATAACCAACTAAGTCACACCTTATAATATCTTATAATATACTTGCTTCACTTAGTACAATTAAGCACTGAAGCCAACTCGCAACCCTCAAGGACTAGAATTAAATGTTTCAGGCAGGTTAAGTGGTTTCACATAGGCCCACTGGCAAGGGTTCTTTCCTTTATACACACACACAAACATTTTACCTATAATTATACATAGCAATGTATGACTAATAAAATCAGCTAATAGGCCATGGAAAAGTTCTGCGCTAAAATATAACTAAATGCATCTTGCAAATACAAAATAATTAAATTTAATCTGGACCATAACAGTATGTAGCCTTAAATAAGACATGGATGTAGAGGCTCACTGATCACTTGCCTTTGTTAGAAATGTTTTATTATTATGAGAACGTAAGCCTCAGAAAGGAGGGTTCTAATGCCTTCATCTAACAATTTGCATCTACTATGGTTATTTGCATTAAAATATACACAGATAAAAACAAATATACACGTAGAAAACTGATTCTAAAAGTCCTATGCATGTTCTAGTCCTCTTTGGTATGAATTGTCTTGAGAATATGGGCTTGCCTTTTTTATTTTTTAGCCTTTTATGCAAAATCCTTTCACAGCAGAGAGCTTTATATGAGGTGCTAAAAGCGTCAAACAGCAAGGTCTGATACCTATGCAGGAGAAGACTTTTGCAATTCTCTCACTCGGAGAACCGGAGAAATGGGCAGGACTGAAAGAAACAGCCAGATTGTACTTTACCCTGATTCAAAATAGTAGTAGATCGTAAAATTTTAAGAGTACTGCTGACATCTTCAAAGGGCCAACCCTTAGCCATCATCCTCCCTGCCCACCTCAATATCCTCTTCCTCATCTTTGCCCTCCTCTTTCTCTTCAGCCTCCTGGCTCTCCGAGTCCTGCGATTCGCCCAGATCCTCCACATCCAGCTCTTCGTCCTCCCCTTCATTGTCACCATCAGGAGACTCCTCTTCTCTCAGCTCTCCATCCTCACTATCTCCAGAGCCTGGGGGAAACCAAGACAACACTCAATCAGCTCCCCCAATCCAACTTCCTTCCCTTCCGCCTGGACATGAGATATGCAGCATTCGCATTCGTCCACGTCTCCACATTTTGTCCTTCCCAACAGACTTACTGTCAATCACCACCTCCTGCTCCTCCTCCGAGCTTTCACCTGACAAAGAAATATTTCTATTTATCTAGTTTCAATATCATTAGACACATGCCTTTTCACAACTTAGGTTATAAATAACCTTTTTTTCATAGTTACGCAGAAATGCTCCGCACCACGCTCTGAATAAAGAAGTGGTAGAACAGAACAGCAGAACAGTAGCCAACCGACATTTTCACCCTTTTTTTTAGTTATCTGAATTTAGGAACTGCACTTGTAACATCCTCACCTGAATCTTGCTCATCTTCGTCATCATCATC
>JAOVYW010000084.1:3517329-3534755 GCA_025775045.1 Hiodon tergisus | reverse complement strand
TTTTTTAGTTATCTGAATTTAGGAACTGCACTTGTAACATCCTCACCTGAATCTTGCTCATCTTCGTCATCATCATCATCATCATCATCCTCCTCATCCTCTTCCTCCCTGCTAGGCTCTGGCCCACCCTCACCCTCCTCTTCATCAGAATCCGAGATCACCACACACTCACTGCCACCACGGTTATTAGCTGCTCCAGGACCACCGCTAAGGAGACAGAAGAATTTGCCATTTCATTTTTAATTAATATTCAACATCAAATTGCTCCCGTTATTCAAATTCATATTTATAAAATTTGAATCCAACACTTCGCCGAATAATGAACCAGAATGACCAAATCAAGAGCAAGAAATCTTTTTTTTTTAAGCTGGTTTCACAAGGCATCTTTAAAAGGTTATTTCCACTTGTAGTTATTTCTACATAAATTAATATGTGCTCATCATTTTGCACTGCATCTCAGGGGAAATTCTTTGGCATCCAGCTTTGTACCTTTCAAGCTGATACATACTCTTGTACTATACATTAACCACATAATTTTACTCAAATTTCCCACTTTCAAAGTAAAATATTACGAGTTTGTTTTTTGGACACGAGCCATGAGAAGACAAACAATAGTATTAGTTGCTTACCTGCCGTTCTCTCTTGGCTCCCATAGAGGAGTCAGGTAGTATCTCAGAGGGTTCCTGTGCAGGTCATCTTTCAGAATCTAACCCAGACAAATGAAAGAGTAAGAAAAAGGCTGTGACGATTGACCAATACGATCGATGCATCAATGCTGCACTGTCAAGTGTCTCAACAGTCACTTACAAACATTATTTAGATTTTGTTCCAATTTGGTTCTTAAGCACCGATGACACACTCTCACCTCAGAGATGTCTCATGCCAAAAATTCAGTTGTTGGCGTTTCTGAACCTTGTCATTGAATAAGTCTAGTAGGTAAACTAGGGTGGGAGGAAGAAACTGTATCCCTACGTACAATTTTTGAATAAACGCGTTAATAAAGTGATGCCTAGAACAGTCAGTAACCACAACAGAACAAACACCTCGTATACGGCTCTTTTTGAAGGCAATCCTATCTTAATTCAGTACACATTTCATACCTGTCAAGTCTCCTGTTGCTATAATAAATTATCTTGCAATTTAAATGGGTCCCGATGGGAGATGTTTTTCAGACCAGGATAATGGTTACACTTTACTTCAGGCCCAGAGCCCCATCACAAGTGAACAGGCGCATCGATCTCAGGTTTTCCGGTCAATGCTGGGAAGGCTGTACCTCAGCAATCTCGTCTCGGGAGGGGTTGCTATGGTCACTGAACCAGCTGAAGAAGCTCCGAATTGTCCTCAGTGAGCCTGGTCCTTTCAGCAGGCCGCTGTTTGACGTCAGATTCTGCCCTCTGTGCCACAAAATTGGATTTGAGAAGGAGACTGCAGAGCCTGGGAATAAATAGTGGCAATGATTAGAGTTCAATGCTATAATACAGAATTATAAAAACGTAATCCCATAAAGCTAAGAAATATTTTTGGTTTAACCACTAAAGCAAATAAGAACAGCCATAGAACGAGGGGCTAAACTACAGACAATTGAGAAGTCAGACTGCAATAACAATCCAATACATGCACATTCACCTTTAGTCTGTAATATATGGTTTAATAACCAAGAAAATCATATTACGCCAATGGAGTTTACATTATTTTGATGGGAGCCCCATTGGTTAAGCTGTTAAAGGAGAATAGTCGAGTAGAGGGGCAGAATAAAAGACAAACTGATCCTTTTCATCATGCCATGTTTGCCATAAAATGTTACAATATTCATACTGTAACATCTTGCAGCTTAATTTTTTTACTCACCCCCCCTTCCAAGATGAAACTCCTTGACGATAATACTGTTCTGGAAGTAATTATTCCTGCTGAAATGGAAGCCAATCCTGAAGCCAAATTTATTGCTCTTGAAAGACTCCACCTGAAGAAAATGTTCAGCAGACACCTTCCTCAAGACAACTCAAAAGAATTAGTCTGTTCAATATTACAAATATATCAAAGTGGCAGTCCAAAAAAAATGCGGCCCTGTATTATTTCTACTGTAATCCTTAAATGTTAAAACAAAAATTATTTTACTTTATTTAGGTAGTCGTTTTTCAAAAAACAAAACATTTAAATTTACCTCCAGGTTGGTCATATAACTGAGTGCATCTTCATCATTCTCATCAATGTGTACAGAGAGATGGGGGTGATTCAGGAACTGAGGTTGTAAATCAAGGAAAGGGACACATAAACACTCATTTTCTTCCCAAAAATCTATGGGGAAGGCTGAACTACCCTTGTCATCGTCATGTCTCGAAAACATTATTACAGAATGAAGACCTAACAAATGGTCAATTAGAGGTTGGGATTGGTGGTTTAGTATAATACATTTTTAATCTAACTAGGATTATCATTGTGTAAACTATGCATCAAACCTTTACTCGTGTTCACTATTAACAGATATGAAATAGGTCAACATGAGACCAAAATCAGTGGTGGAGTTAAAATCCTGTGAGGATACAGCTGTCATCCAAAAGCCAGGGATAGCCTGGATTATGGCATTGCGCTGCTCCAGATGTGGCTGACGCTTCTGGCTGAGCTTGAGATCCAGGCGCTGATGGAGACGGGCAGCTTTCTTTTCCAAGGCCTCCAGCCGCAGCTGCACCTGGGCCAGCAAAGCCACCGACTGGCGCATCTCAGGCGCCATCTTCACAGACACAATGGCGCATTCCGTGTCCTCCCCATTGTCGTTGTCTGAGGCAGAGGAGGAGCTGGGAGTGGAAGACGTACCAGACAGGAAACTGTCACCGTCATCGTCGTCGTCGTCCTCTTCTTCATCGTCCTCCTGCCTGTCTGTTATTTCCACTCTTGACCTGTTGGAACGGTCCATATCGGCACCCTCTGGTGATGAAGTAGAACTGTCTGCAGCTGCGGCTTTAGTATGCTGACCCTTTCCTGAGATGGGTCTGTCCTCCACATTTCTGTTCAAGTGAGAGTCCCGCTTCCCAGGTTTTTTTACATGTTTCGTCTTAAATTCGGCTTGTTTAGAGGAGTGAGCCTTCTCTTTTTCTTCCTGGTCCCCACCTGCACGAGTCAGACTCGCCAGTGCTTCAGCTGCAGCCATCGCTGCCCAGTCGGACTGCTCATGCGGAGCTGAAGGTGGAGGCCCTTTAAGAGAAGCGCTCCCGCGTCCTGCCACTAGAGATTCAGCGGTTTCCTCTGACGTTTGCGATTGCGTGGAGCTACTAGTGCACAAGCTTGCCCCGCTGTTTTTGCTGGTGCTGGGATGCGCGTCCCCGACGCTTGTTGTTACCGCTGTTTTCAAATCCCCCCCCTGAGGTTCTTGCTGTCCAGTCTCATTCCGCTCGATTCTACGTGCAGCGTCTCCGTTTTTAAGACCTAGAGATTCAGGCGCAACGTCCCCGCATCCCTCACCCACTCTGGTTTCCTTGGCCGGTGGAGACGTACACTCAGACTGCGGGGATGCTTTTCGCTTCTCTGCCGTGGACTGCCGTTTGGAGTCCGAGAGCTCGCTCATGTTCCTACTTTTATTTAGCAAACCGAATAAAACCAACAATTATTAGGTTCGAAAGCAAACTAGCTCGCTTAATTCGCTGACAGTGCACTTTATCTGTGCTTCTGCTCCTCTCCTACTATAATACTGAGCGGCCTACTTCGACTTGTTAGCTAGCAAGCTAGTCCCTCCACGACATGGCGGAGACCCTCATTTTATATGCTAATTTATGTAATTTTACCCTGCTGTAGATACAAAAACAAAACCGTGCGTAAATGAAAATAAGTTTCTTACAAGTATGTTTGAGTTCATTTCTGGTTTCTTTTCTTTACATTCCCTTCCATTTCCCACTGCGTCGTTTTCACTTACCATACAAAAGTGGATCACCTCATTGGCTAACCTCCACCGCGCCTAAACCATTACGCCAATCATCTCCAGAGCGTTAGCAATCATGACTTGTTTTTCTCATGTGACTTTGATCTGATTGGGTGAAAAATAATCCAGGTCTGATCAATCAGACGACAGAATTACCGACGTACGGATGCTTTAAAATGTATTTTTGATTAATTAGCTTGAGGACATGCAAAAAATATTATCTTGTTTTGTTTGGTTGTTAAGAGGGTACTCTGACTGGACTTAAATATATATGCTATAAATGCTATATAGTCTAATGAAGTGGCGTTTACAGGTTTACTTTGTTTGACATTAGAATGATTTATATGGATTATGTATCGTTTGCAAATACAATGATTGGTTTTCTGAAGGATAAAGTGTTTGAGGAAGTTTACAAACAAAGTGGTTATTCATCGGTCATTTTTTATTCATACTACAATAAACAGGTTAGATGGCACTAGAGAGCAGCGCTTTTGCCTTGTCAATGCTTTCGAAAATTAAGTGAACCTAACGTGACAAGTATGACCAAATTATCATTTAGAGCTTTAATTAATCTAAAGATATAGACATCTTAAGTATTTAAAGATAAAAATAGGATGTATTTTATCATATAAATTATTTTAAGATATCTCTATATCATTTCCTTAATATTGAAAACGCTTAAAGGGTAATAGTTCACAGTCCTCAATGATGCTACTGTGTGAAGATATATCTCATACCGGTTGAAGTCTTGACAGGTTTTGACCACAAGCAACTACCTGCCCTTTCAGCACCAGTGTGATGAACATAACCAACAAAATATATAGCAAAACAAACCTTTTTTTAAAACACTTTAACACTAATTTCACAGCATAGAGAGAATCAGGAAAAAATCTGCAACCACATTACTACATTCCATGAACTCTGAATTATGAAAGAGACAATTAAAAGCTTCTGATCTGGAGTAATTAATTATTCATTCTTTTAGAGGAGTTTTCATAGTGTTATGGTTTGGGGTATGGTACTGTTTTAGAAACAAGAATTAAAATATTCTTCCATTCGCTTACAAATGTTTACCCTTAACCCTTAATAGTCATTTTATAGACTTCAAAGAAACAGGAAAATAATAAAGACCGTTACCATAATTCTTTAAATTGCAAAAAACACAATGTTCTTTGCAATACTTTACTGACATATTGAATAACTCATTGAGCATAATTTTGGAAAATAATTTAATCAATTGATGATGGTGAAGCAGGAGGGTAGTCTGTAGACAAAACTCAGTTTACGTCCCCATCTTAATTTACATTGACAAGCTATAGGTGATGATGGAAAGGTAAAGATTACGGGTACAAGCAGCTGAAATTAGGATTCTTAGCAAGATTTCTTGGCTTACTCTCTGGGATCAGGAGAGATCCCCCTGGCAGTCTTATTTTGGAGGAGTACCCATTACGTCACATTGGGCAGAGGCCTCAGTGCCGACCCAGGACGCACTGGAGGAATTATATCTCTCAACTGGCCTGGGAACACCTGTGCATCCCCTTGCGACTATTATCGGGGGAAAGGTAAGTCTGGTCTGACCTTCTGACTCTGCTACCATCCAGCCCCCACAAGGACAAGTGGTTTAGAAAATGGATGATTAAATGAATAATGCATATAAACTGAATCCTACCACTACAGGCATTTATGTTTGCGACATCCCTTCCTCTAAATTATCAAATATGATAAATATGAAGATATACTTCTACTGAATATGCGAAATGCCACCAATTGACCTAAGCTACCACAGCAACCGCTCTCTCTAGCATTTGTAGAGGGAGCCAGGCCACAGCATGATTATAGAAACTGGCCTCCTTAACAGACTTTTCAGTCTAAAAGCAATCCTGGAGAGCAAACCAGTGACACTCATCACTCATGATTTGTCATATTCCTCAGATGCCTGTACCAAACTTATCATGACTAAGGGCATTGAAAATGAATGTGATTACATGGACGAAGGAGTAATTTTAGCATTTGAAATCACTACACGCAAAATGATTAGCTGTTTTGAAATATCAGCCTGTTTTTTGGTCTGAAATCAGAAATTATCAGAAAGAGCATCTTATGCCCACAAACACATATAAAAAATAATCCATCTCAAAATTGTATTGTATGTGTAAAGCCTGAGGGTAGACTCTAAAGTCCGTTTAATCTTCCCTATGTATTTAGAGTCTTAAAACATGATGGCCCAAGTTAAGGTGCATGTAATCTAACCAGAAGAATAACACAAAGCACATTATTTCACATTACTGGATTATTGAAAATTCATACACATTGCAGGGATACGAGTTGCCCAATACAGATTTCATTTATGTAAATAACTAGATGAGTTTCATAAAGCTTCATAAAGTTCAGTCGTTTTTATCTATTTGCAGTGAACTCTGAATTTTAACGTATAAAGAGCCGATTTGGGCTGAACCGTGTTGGTGCACTAAGGTCTAACTTGACCCAAAAATACAGAGATGAATCCTGCTGCAGCTATTGTATTATATCGAGGCATTTTTTTGAACGCTCATACTCATGAACAAAACTAAAACTATTGTGCAAAGAACAAACTTTTTATTAAACAACTGGACACTACAAAGACAACATGCTAATAGAAAGTGTGGAAAAACAACAGACTGTCAAAAATTGTCAGCAAGCAGTTTCTATCCAGAACAGGAACAGTCTGATAATCCCTTCTCATTCCTCAGAATTGTTGGCAGCTTCTCTCAATGGCTGCCCTTCTGACCTTTAGCACATGACTCCTGGGGGCTAAAGAGAGAGTAGGGAGCCAGCCACTTCACATCATGATCCCTGAGAAAACACCACACTGAAGTTTGTGATTTTACAATCAACACATTTTACAGAACTTTTGTTTTCTTTTTTTTAATTTCAAACTAATATGAACAGCACTGATACATTTTGAATGTGGTACATTTTCTGTTCCGCATTTAAAGGCCATTGTTAAAAAGCAGAAAAACTGGCTCACCGGTTAAACTTCTGCCCTTTTCTCCTCTGGAATTCTGTCTCATCCACTGTCCAGACTGCTCCTTTCCCTCCTTCCACACGCACAAAGCACTTGTGCAGGCTGAGGTTGTGACGGACCGCGTTCTGAAGAGGGAGTTTATAGATGGGAAGGAAAGATTTGGTACACACTAAACCTTATCGATCTGCTATGTTCGTCTCAAACTGAGGCGTTTTGAAATAAATGATTGGTAGAAAAACCGCAAATAGTGTCAAACTTTATGGTCAATGTCTGGGTATTAGTGAAATTGTAAAATGGGTTCAGATGTCACATATTGGCCTTCTGAGTGGCTCAGTGAGTAAAGGCAATAGCTCGCCCACAGATTCTCCTCTATATGTAATGCCCATTTGTCATCAAAGTTACTTCTCGTCCCAGTTGTGGTCATATTTATGAATTCTGAAAATCCATGAAACAATAGGTTGTGTGTTATTGAACTGCCTAAAATTATGAGCCCCAGGGACCACCATACCTTCCAAGTGGCAGTGTTGTGTCTGAAATAAAAGAACATTCTGGTGAACCAGTGGTATATTTCATTCAGTGTCAGCTGCTTCTCCGGAGAATCCAGTATTGCCTGTGAATGCAATGAAAATCTGTAACTGCTGTTGTTAACGTTGTTGTTAATGTAATTTTAGCTTATTTCAACATGGTGGAAACTTACCCATCTTATCAGAGATGCATAGGTATACGGCGGCCTGATATTGTTGTATTTGTAACAGTCAATGCTGGGGACAAGTTCTGTGGAGCGTTGAATGATTATTGCGACAAGATGGACATTAGGTTATCCACAAGTATGTGTGCAATATGAGACCAAAAACGTATACTTAAAAGAACGCGTTTTAGAAAAAGATTAATGTTGTGTTATAATTAAATAAATAAGTGCACAAATCCGCCAATGACAGTGTGTGGTGATTGGTGTTCAGAGGAGGAAACGTGTCACCTGGAACAAGGTGGGAGCTGGGAACTTGCCAATAGCCCTGCCGCACCAGCTCCGCTGCATTTTTGGTTCCGCCGTAGGGGGTACCTTCAGACACCCATGACTGGGGCAAACTCACTGCCAGACTTTTTGTGCCATCTGAACCCTCTTGCTGAGACTGAGAAAGACAGCGAGGGACACACAACTTTATCTTTTTACTGCAGCAGTGACAGTTGTGCTGTCGATGATAGCATGTGGGGACTTGTACCTGTGCCCTCTGGTGGCATGCTTTGTCTGTATCACGACTCACTGATCCTATTCCTGATGACAGCAAGAGTAGTGGGTCCTATACCAGTGGTTCTCAAACGGTGTGCCGTGGGAGGTGGGCCGGTGTGCCGTGGAATTTGTCCTTACGTAAGGCATAATTGATGATTGAATTCATGAAAATGAATTCACACCCTGAGGTGGTAATGTGGCCATGACGCGAAGCGGGCTGGAGTCAATTATTCCGCTGATACCACGGTTACCACATCTCAAGACATTTTTCAGGTTTCAGGTTTATTCTCAGGTTTTTGTCCCTAAAACATCCTTGTGTGTAGAACTACTTTCTAACACCACTGTCACTGAAGCCTGCGTTACCAATTCGAAAGTGTGAGTGTGTGTGAAGTTGCCTTGTTGGCCTTAGGTTAGTACTCATAATGAAATTTAATGAAACTGTATTGTTGATAAAGGATCAATTCGTCATTTAAAAGCACTTAAATTAGTTATTATATAATTAACAATAATATCTGGTTTTGTATTGTTAAAACGTGGTTTCGAGTTTATTTAAAATTTTTGATTTGTGTTTCAGAGGCAGTATGGGGTTTAATACAATATGTTTCTCATTTATGAGGATGTACAAATCAGTGCATTTTGAGAAATGGTGTGCCTTGGAAATTTTATATTTACAATGTTTGAGAACCACTGATCTATACGTTTATCTGTATCCACAGCCAATTCAAGCATTAAACACAATTATAATTACATTGACACCCAGATAAAAGTATTTTTTACTGTCTGAATTTAATTTACTTTTAGGTTGAATGAAGTTCCAATCTGGCCCATTCCATAAATGTTCTTAAATTAAATTTTCATTTGTGAATTTTTGTAAATTTTGTGTCTTTACATAGCTAGTGCACCTCTGAAAATATTTGATAGCTAACGGATTAAATGAGGAGAAGGAAACCCCATTTCAGATCACTTACAGAGTCGATGGATCTGTGTTCATACATGTGGAGATGGAGCTGCATGGCCAAAAGCTTCTGTTTCTCCATTGTGAGCTGAGACAAACCACACAAACGCAGGTCACACGCAGGTTTTCAGCTCTATCGAAAAACTGATGTCAGCATGTGACTAATCTTCACTAATACTGAACCCGCTATTGGTATATGTACATGCATGAAAAACATGGGGCTCATTGATTTTTCCAATACTGATATTGTATTTCTTATGACGGACCTGACTCTCCATGTGATGCACCATGTCCCTCTGCACTCGCCACTGAGCAATGCTCCTGTCCCCCTGACTGTGGTCTCTGAAAAGATGCCTGCGGTTGGAGGGAAAGAGGCCCTCCGCATCACAAATAAATTAACAATAAGGACATCCATGCACTGATGTATCGAATACAGTACGGTTACCTTCTAATGGACCACGTTATTTAACGGTTAGGTTTGCTTCGCACATATGGGGCTTACTTCAGAAAATGGGAATATTCTTCAAACACTTCCTCGCAGCCCGGCCATCGACAAAGACCATTCACAAACAGAGCACTGGAACTTCCGGGCACAGATTGAACAGGGCTGCAGGAAGAAGGGATGCTACCTTGAGCCGAAAGTAACTAAGAATTTAGACTTTAGTTTTTTTTTTGACAGAACACAAAAACCCCAAAATCTCACCTATCATTACGGCTGGAGAGGGTGGGGCTCAGCTTGTGATTCAGACCAGACTTCCTGGTTTGGGGGACATTGCTTTCTGTGGGGGCGTGGTCCGTCTTTGAAGTGTTCTTTCTTAGATTTCCATTGGCTTCCACCGTGCACATGGAGGTTGAGTCAGAGATATTGCCTGAGCTGCGGTCTGACCAAGGGGACGGATAAAAGTTTAACCTCACTTATGCCCACTTAAACAGATATACAGACTGGTATACTGTATCTTTCTGTAGCATACATGGAAATCCAGGTACCAATGGAAATAATGACAAGGGTGGAGAGGAACAGGTGAAAAAGGTACCATACCCTGCGTGAGAAGATGGGTGCCCCTGCGGAGGACAGACGGTCTGTGCTGGCTCAGCTGTGGGCTCAGGGACATCAGCTGCAAAAGTTGTTTGCTCACTTCTTCTTTGGGACACTGATATGACAAGACCATGGATTTACTCACCCTCCCCCACCGCTGAGGGAATTTGCAAATTCCAAGGCTTTCCGATATAAACAGAGAATTTCTGAATTTCTGAATGCAAATTTCAGCAGATTTTTTCATTCACATGACTGAATTATGATGCATTCAGTATATCCCCTAGATCATATGTAATAATTTAAGAGGAAGAGTATGCAAATGATTGGCTCAGCATTAAATTCTTCTAGTCTTCTCAATAGATGCACCAATGGGTCAGCGTGTGAGCAAAACTTTAGCAGTTTAACAGTTCCAACAGATGGTGCTCTCAGTGTACAATATATATTATTATACATTACATAATCGTATTTGTTGAATGAGCTATACGGTTACTTAAACAAAGAGGGTTTTTTTGCGAAAGCACAACATAAATCATTTTTTATGTTTTAAATATAGTAGAGTAGTAGAGTCTGGAAAATGTCTGCAAATCAACTTGATTCCTTTGACAGATTAAACTCTAAAATTGCCCCTAGGGTAGAGACATAAAAAACTAAAAAATGTAATCCTGCTAAAGGTGTCTCCAACTCAGGGAGTCGATATGTCGACATTAACCACTGGTAAATTATTTCAAGCTTACTGCCTAAAATTAAGCTTTCCAAGAAAACTGAAACTATATTTTCCACAGTGACACATTGTTGCTTCTGAAGAAACATCACATTCAAAATAGCTATTTAGATGATTCACCTGGTGAGCTGAATAAATCAGTGGCTACGCTACATTTTGTTTCCTCCATTATGTAGGCATGCGCCCTAATGACAACATAATAAAGTTTTTAAAACTTTGTCTGCCTTTTTCTCCCATCTTCGACACATTAGTTAATGTATATATATATATATATATATATATGGATGGATGACCCTTACCTGCTGTAGAAGAATGGCATGAAGCTGGGAAGATGTGAGGAAGGAGTTCATGGGTCCAAGCATGAATGGAATGGTCACCTGTCAGCCGAAAAACAAAAATATGGGGGCTGATGGGAGAACATAAGAACAATGCCTCATTAGCACACCTGGTTGGCTCACCAATATAATTAAACCTCTGCCAACTGTATGCAAAATAAGCACCCGCTGAGAAGCATTTTAGAGGGGATTTATACTGAAACACAGATTAAGTATTATGTAATTATGTCAGTGATTGGGGAATCCAGACCTACTGTAATTTTCATTGTGGAGGAGAAAAAAAGTTGAGTTCCAAAGGTGGTGTTTTGGAAAACCAGTCAACCATTATGAATACCCACATTAACTGTACTTTCTAGGGCACTGTAGAGTTCCTTTTATGTACCGAAAGTCAGATTTTCACTAAACGTTAAATAAAAGCAAAAGGTGATTCTGGGATAGATTCAAGGGAAGAAAATATGTAAATGATATGTAAACGCTAAATTTCAGTTGCTGTTGGCACACTTAGTAAATCAGAATGTATGTTGAGCAATATTATTAATTCCTGGAGACTAACTAAAGTGATTTTCAATCAATTGCTCTGCAACTGCTGCCTTCTGCATTGACTCCCTTTACCTGAGCAGCCGTGGGCTGGGATGAACCATCCACCCGAGAGGGAGTCTTTGGCCGCTCATCTGACTCCCCCGGTGGTTTCTGCAGCTTTGACTCACTCCTGTCCTCGCCACCAATCAGGATCCTGCGCTCATTTCCTGGCATTCCTGGTGCAGCAATACCAAACACCCTTAACACAATCCGCCTTCCCTTAATGTTCACGCCACTGTAGGGATGAGCATTCCTGTGGCATGGTCAAAAAGGAATATCTAGGGCATAAACTTTCAAACCACAACATTTTAGAAATGGGACAATTTTTCATGATAACTATACATATGCACAACGAGACTTGACTTTTTTTTTAAAGGAAAAGTAAAGCAGAATAGTACGTCTTAATCTCAAATAATCTAGAGATTTATCAGTGAAGTTTACCAGGACTTACTTTACTTTATAAAGTAAATTAACTAACTGATTATTGGATAAAATATTTTGATTATTCAGGTGTAGTATTCAGGTGTATAATTATTTACACAAAAACCGCAAAGCTTAATATTTATTTTCATGGCCATGGTTGTGTTTTAAGCCTAGAACAACAATGGGTAAAAATACAGTTTACGGGATTACAGTTCTTAGCATTTGTCAAGCAAGGTCAAACGTAACAGCGATGTGTATTGCACTGTTTCTTCCTGTAACAAACAACATGAAAGCTGGAGAGAGAGGGAAAAAAAAGTGTCTGTGGTTGTGCACAGGTGCATTCCAAGAGTGCCTTCTATGCGCTGCGCAGCGACGGGGCCCCTGCGTACCTCACCCAGACTCGGTTCAGGGGGAGGGGGAGGTGTGCTGCTTTCACCTTTCGCTTCAGCATGGGTTTGCCCTCCCTCCTAGCAAGGGGGGGTTTATCTAGCACAACTCTTCCAACAGAAGTGTCAACCGCAGATCAGCCTTGGATGGGGATCATTACATGGCTTGCATGGATTGCACTTACACCCTTGATCTGAAACTTCACACTGGGGTCTTTACGGTGTGAAAGCTTGTCTAGCAGTGTAGCCGCCATTGTTTCTGTAGTCTTGCAAAGCGTATTTTGCTGTATAACATGTGGACTCTCAAAGCCTTCAGCTATTACAGCAAATTAAATGATTTTAGAGGTAAATCTAACTTAGTTATAAGGTAGGTACTTTATTTATCCCCCATGGGGAAATTGTGAAAATGAAATAAGCATTTTACTTGGAATTGTCTTATACAGCAACGCACAACATTGACTGTCTTTGTTCACAGAAATATTGTCACATATGTCAGATGAACATAAAATATTGCAAAAGTTAGCAAAGGACAAGGAAAATCATCAAAAGGTGATCCAGGACCTCATGTTGTAGGAAGTTAAAGCGGAGAGAAGCAAGCACCGTATAATTTTTTCCATAAACACAACTGTAATGTGACTACCCAGTGCTAATCCTGGTATCAAGGAATCTAAATTCAGTCCCTGTGCATCACCATAACCTTAACATCATTTAACCTTAACTTAATTTTTTTATTATTAATTACTACTCTTACATGATGAGTGAGAATATCAATGCTTCTGAAGCAGGTAAATCACCATTAATCACGTGCATAAAAATATCAATTTTATAAATATAACTTGCATATGAAAGGAGAAATTGCATTGTGCCGAATCCTAACAGCTGTCAAGGCAGTCGTTAAAATGCATTGGAATTCACTTTATTATTTTACTAAGTTTCTGTCTAATTCCTTTACTTCAGGCTGCTTGTGCGAACACATATGCACAAATAATACCCCAGGAAACAGGAATTCAGTAGAAAACAAAAGTACAGAATTTCTCTGTGGTTTAAATTTTTTTTTTGTTCTTTTCATGAGAAAAACATCCCCTTCACCTCCAAAGAAAGAATGAAAGTTATTCAAATGAACCTAGCTTGTTTCTGTTTTTTGTAATTGTGTAGATTTGCAGAATTAACTACATGAAAAAGTATAAAGTATATTTGATAAATAAGATATGACCATTCTAATAATATAAATAAACGTATGTAACAAAGAAATATAGGTTCAAAGGAACCACAATCATACTTTATCTATACAAATGAAATTAGATTAAATTTGGAGTAGTTCTGGGAGTATATACACAACATGGCCAATAGTATCTTTCAGATTAGTGGATTCGGCTATTTCAGTCTCACCCGTCGCTGGTTTTATAAAGTCGAGCACAAAGCCATGCACATCTCCATGGACAAACATTGCCATTAGAATGGTTGAGCTCAGTAACATTCAACGTGGCACCGTCATAGGATGCCACCTTTCCAACATACAAAGTTGGCTGGAGAGGTGAAAAGCTCACCACCATGGCAGAATCCAGGAGAACACTACCAGCCCAAATGCATGGTGCTTGTTATAAAGTGGAGGCGGAATAATGGTCTGGTGCTGTTTTCAGACCCCTTAATTTCAGTGAAGGCAAATCTAAACACCACAGCATACAATGACATTCTAGGCAATTCTGTGCTTCTGAATTTGTGGCAACAGGAAAACACCCTTTCCTGTTTCAGCATAACAATGGCCCCCATGCACAAAGTGATGGCCATACAGATATGGTTTGTTGAGATCAGTGTGGAGGAACTTGACTGGCCTGCACAGAGCCTTGACCTCAACCCCATCGAACACCTTAGTTCCAACATCTAGTGGAAAGCCTTCCCAAAAGAGTGGAGGCTGTTGTAGAACCAAAGCAGGGAGCCATATTAACTCCATATTAATGCCTATGATTTTGGAATGTGATGTTTGATGAGGAGGCATCTGCATACTTTTAGCCAAGTATTGTATGTATGTGCTTCTCTGTGGTTATCCGACTTGCTATAACTGAAATAACTAGCTTTCTTTCCCTGTGCATTGGGGCGAAGTTTCAGATAAAATACTCACGACAACCCTGAAGCAGGCCTTAGCAACAGACAAATCCAAACTTGTAAATACAAACCACCATCTGTACTGTTCCTCAATTTTGACCCTCAAACATTATAACCACATTCTGAAATGAACTTTGCATTCTGGTGTCACTGTGTATTGTGTGGTTTATCGCTAGAAGGAGGTAAACAAATAACTAAGATGGAACAGGGGTTATACCTTGTTCTTAACTTTGTCATCATTGAATATAACACGACCGAAAAAGATGGATATTAGTCGGATATTGTAACAGTAGCTCGACAAAAGGGCACAATTTTACGCAACGTGCAATGCAATGCTTTCTGGCTGCCCAAACTGGAAATTCTGCGTACACTGATTCATTCATTTTTCTTTACCAAATACTTGATAAAAAACTGCCCACAGAATAATGCATGATGTGAGTTTTATACGGCAAATATTGGAGACGTGAGCAATACTGCAACCAAGCAATTTTCTATATTTGTAATTTTACAAGCAACCTTTCCAGTAGTATTCACTTCATGCAAACTGAAACTACTTAGCATGGGATATAACCGAAGATACCTAGGATGCCAATGTTAAAAGAGTTTAAAAGTGGTTGAAAGTGAGCAAATACGCCTAAGAAACATCTGCTAATATTAGATACAAACAATTTCAACAGAAACAGGTTGTTTCGTTTTGTCGTACAATTGAACCAGGTTTGTTTCTGTTTTGTTCTTTTCATTCTTTTTATTTTATTTTACTGATCCAAATCTAACGATCAATAGCAGACAAATTTATTGCAACCTTCATAATAACACTTTTGGATCCCTCTGATCATATCTGTGCATAAATATGTTTCAAGCTTATAATTTAGATAATACATCCAGTATTTTCAAATTCCTGAACCTGACTATCTGGCATTCGATTAAGTTGACATATTGTAATGATGACAACTCTCATAATAATTTCATTTGAGATATAGCATCAAATGCTTAGCAGAAAATAGTGTGTACACTGTCTGTAGTTATTCTACACAGACAAGATAGTCAAAAATACATTTATCAACTTTAACACATATATGTTATACGTATATGTTAACTAATATTCTTTGTTTTATATTTAGGCACTATTTCTGATAATTCTAATGTACATAAATGACTACAAATTCCCCATTCCTTCAAAAGATAATGACATTTTAAACACATCCCACACCCACAAACAAAATGTCACTCCTTGATCTTAGTTTTTTCTCAAAATGTACATTTTTGTTCATGGCACTATGGTTTTTGTGGGTGTTCTTAACGTGACAACAGGCGAATTGAGGTCGTTAGAAACAAAATTTGTTCGTGTGCATTTATGTGTTTCCGTCTACCTGTACGCATGAATACTTAAACATCTTGGCTGAATAAAAACAATTTTCAATTAATATTTACGCCTTCATAGCTAAGCTGTACAATTACTGAAAAGCTCATTAATCATTGGAGATTGGCATAAATAATAATTGTGTTGCGTTTCTGCCTGTTCTCCGAGTTACTCCTGGTGCTGCCAGTGTACCCTGCAGTGCCATGGTGCAGGTTACAAAACTGTCCAGCATAACTTTTCTCAAATGCCATTTCAACTTGCACAAAAGTGCAAATTGTTTATTTTTTAATATTATTTTCTAAATGAACAGGGGTTATGAGCTCAGGTATAATATTTGCTCAGATTCAAAAGTACTATGTTGACGTATTAGGCTTCATTATACTGGGCTGTGACAGGTGAGGTTATTCCCTCTCCATCACCACTCTCTAGTCATCCTCTGATATTTGAAGTACATATGTACAGAAGTCACCTGAGACAGGTGTACTTTGCGAGTATCACCACGGTTTTGACCTTTACCATTCGCTAGCACCCACTGGAAACTATCTTTGTGTCATAGGATATTTCCAGTCTAAGTAAATTTCCTGTCTCTGTTCTTGAAAATGCAAAGGTACTTGTTCCATATGTATTTAAACTATGCATGCATTGTCAATTGCAAGGAGGAAAAAAACATATCTAAGCAGAGGGGTAAAAAATTAACTGGTGCTAATTCGCACAGTTATAGGTAGTACACAAAACATTTCAACAGCAGCATATAAGAGACCCCATGACATACTGTATATGCCATGTATGCAGCTGGTACGTATACATGTCTGGAAAGTGAAAGATGCCAATCTTTTTTCCATGTATGACTGTACCTCAAATGCTGCAAGAGGCAACCCCAGTGTCTTTGAACAGAGGACAAAAAACTTTGCACCCCACCTATCTAGTTCCAGCAGTGAAAGTTCTGGTGGTTCCAAGATACTTTGAGGTGCACTTTACTTAACTGTGATTCATTGTTTCATCTGTTCACCCACCCAGTATTGTATGCAAATTCTGTTGAGTTACTTAAATTTGGTAAAAAAATAGTGTATTTACATATCTAATCTTATAGTGTATCTGGGCGAGAGGAGGTGTAAGCATTTAGATTACGTGTTTGTCGCACAGACTATTTCTATTAATAAAATTTCCCCAGAATATCTAAATGAGTAACAGGTAACAACACAGCTGCAGAAATAAATACTCAAATGTATCTTAGTGCTGTATGACAAACCTTGTGAAAGAGGAGGAATATGCATTTGTCTTCCACCTTTAACAACTATGTTGTTCTGACTCAGTGCTTCCATTTACCCCTTTGACTGTAAACCTCTGTCTGCTTTCAGTCTCAATTAACCTATATTTATTATCTCC
>JAOVYW010000084.1:3477266-3517229 GCA_025775045.1 Hiodon tergisus | reverse complement strand
GACTATTTTTGAGAAAAAAATGACTCCTTTGCAAGGGTAGAGGATTATTTCAATTTTCAAAATTCGATTGCTTTAATATCTGAGCGACCATGACTAGCAGGAGACTTGGTGTACTAGTCCTGTAGTTGTCAGAAATTTAGGAAGAATCTGGCATTTAGTGTAGAGTGGTACTGAGTTCAGAGAAATTTAGGCTAAATATTCATATCAAAGGCTGAAACAATTTTTCGATTCTGACTTTTCTCTAACCAGTTTCCCTTTGTCTGTTTTTTAACAGATATGCAAATGTTATTACCAAAAACATTCACAGCGATCTTTTATCATTTCCTGGTGATAGCATAGCATGTTTCATAATACTTACTCATACAATTTAGGACAGGGACTTCTTCAGTTGCAATTTTTGTTTCCAGCAATTTAGTAAAACAGTAATTAGTTCTCGCAGAAATCTGCGCAGAAGTGTATTCTGCAGAATTGCAAAGAAAAAAAAGAAAAAGAAAAATTGTGATCTGTGTAATAATTGTGTACCACTGTTGTATTTCCAATTAGCAACGTTAACATATCTGTCACGACAAAGCAGTAGGAAGATCTAAATAAAATGAACTTAACAAAACAGGGATGGAAATTAAGAATCCCCTTCAAATAAGAAATATTAATGGGTTACTTTCCTTTAAGAACCCTAGAATTCTGAGAATTTCAAATCACATGAGAGCTGTCCGACAGTCTTTTTTTTTTTTTTTTTAAGCGTGGTTTGAGAAACTTGGGCTGCATAAGACTTGAGTGTCTTCACTGTAAAGTACTCTCCTCTTTGTGACTGTTTTCAGAACACTGTTTTGTGTAACCAACTATTTTCTATCTTGTTGTGTTTTTTGTTGTTTTTGTCTGTTTCTCATCTGAGCCTTTTTTTGGAGGAGGTCAGGAGGACTGATGGACAACACGGCGGTGGTGTCATACATCAACCAATAGGGTGTCATGAAGTCGCCCAGTCGCCAACAACTAGTTACCAGGATTCTACTCTAGTCGCAAGCGTATCTCCTCTCCCTCTGGGCGGTGCATCTGCCAGGAGAGTTGAATACAGCTGCAGATGTCCCGTCGAGGGGAGTCCTGGACAGCGCCAAGTAGAGGCTACCCTCTTGGGTCTAACTTGGGACAAGGAGAGTGCAGTCCAATCTGTTCACCTCCAGAGAGACAACACTCAGCCCCCTCTGGCTCTTTATTAAAATAGATGCAGGGTGTCAGGGCTTGGATGCGCTAGCACACCACTGGCCAGGGGGGCTGCTATACGTGTTTCCACTGATGGCATTACTCTCACTCTGCCTGGAGAAGATCACGCAGGAGCAGGCCAGCGTCCTGCGGATAGCTCCGAGCTGGCCCAGGAGGTGGTGGATTGCATTGCTGATGATAGTGGCCTATCCTGGGTTTATTCAAGTGTGGTGTAATCCAGTGATTCAGAACATTGTCCCTACCACTTGCATGATGTCAGTAATTCTGCAGGTTCAGCAGGACCTGCTAAATGTACCAGGATATCTTCCACATTAAATGTGTACTTGGCAGCTATCTCCACTTGCCATGTAAAGATTGACTCAATCGCTTCAGGGGCCAGTTCCTTAAAGGAGCTCAGCGCCTTAGACTATCAAGGAAAAACATCGTTCCCCATTGGAGGCTAAATGTCATGCTACAGGCCTTGACAACACCTTCACTCAAGCCCATGGGCTAGGCAGACCTGAAACTTATACACCTCAAGAATGCCAGCTTCCACAATGCATGTGCTGGCACAAAATAAGTTGCTGGCACTATCTTTGTCTGGAACCAGACAAGTCAAAGGTGACCCAAGACAGTTTAATCGTTTGATGTTTAGCCAGTCCAGTGTCTCCTCCACACGCGATGCCCAGTGAGAGCACAGGTGCACACGTGGAAAGAATTGAAAGCTTATGCCAGACTGAACTGCTGTTTGTCTGTTACGGCTCTCAGTCATAGCCAGGCCCTGTTCAGGCAAAGGCTGACCGAGATTAAGTATTAGTGTAATAATCTGCCCCTGCTTGATCGGATCACTGGCACACTCCACGAGAGGTCAAGCCATTTTCCTGGGTGACGTTCCAGAGTACATCAGTCATGGACACCTGCAATGCAGCAGTATTGGCGACTCCGTACACCTTCAACAGGTTTTATTGGTTGAACATTATGGATGCACAGTGGCCTGGATTTGGGACAAGAGTGCTGAGGGCAGCCTCTGCGACCGAGCCTTCCACCACCTAGTAAAGGCGGGATTGTATGTCTGGACTTACGCATTGTTTGTGTGTAAATACAGTTGTCCTCGTGACAGATTTGGTACCCATTCGCTAAATTGTGTTAGCTCTGAAACGTTATTCCCATGGAATGGAACTAGCTAATTTAGCTACTTGAGGCGGGTAATTATGTTGCCACCGATTTTCAGCCATGGCATAAGGTTGTGTTTGAAATGCGATTGATTTGAATTTGGAACTTTACCCTAATAAAACTATTAATAAACCAATAAAAATGCTAGTTATTTTACAAACACATATTCGGTGTGCCAGTAGGGAAACCGCACTTGCAACAATCTCAGTTTATAAAGTTGATAATCGCATTCCCCAGGCTGGCTAAACCGAAGGGGGGTTGGGGGGGAGTAAAATACAGCTTTTATTGGGCAGTATCTAAAGAAAAATGCTTTCATAAAATTAAAGTAAAAGAACGCTTGTAAAAATGTATGTCTTCTGCAGAGTCACATGCATTTGTACCTTACTAACGCTGGAACCAAATCAAAACTTTGATAATAACCTGCTAATAGCTTTTAATAAAATTGTCTTTAATTGCTATTTTTAAGTATCTTTCTTCTGCTTACATAAAGAGAATGGTATTAAATACAGTTATGAAAAGTGCAATTAGCAAGTTTTGATTTGGTCCCAGCCTAAATCTCATTATTAATTCATAAAGTATTCTATTTTTTTAAAGGGCCCAGATGGCCAGCATTATAATATTATATATTTCAGGATAAAATTGGGTGCAGATGTGAAAATAACAGCTAGGTCATATTTGGCCTTAAATGTTTATTACTAATTAACTAAGTAATTAATTAAACATGTATAAGCCAAGAGTAGTTATTACATAATCTGTATCACTTGTCTGAAGGATTTTCCTCTGACAGAAGGCAAAAGAGTAAAACTTAAACACTGCATTTGGCAGTGTAACAGAATAGTCTTGCTTCGAATATAGACCTATCTATTTTGATTGTGGATTAGAGTGATGATGGAGTATCACACACACACACACACACAAATTAAAGTACAGAACTCCATAGGACTAGCAATTAAAGTAATGTATCAAATTCTTTACATCAAAGTGCAATGGTCCTTGCAGTAATTCTCACTGTTTTGTGAATAATCATATCTATGCACGCCACATTTGGTACTCACAATTTTTTGTTATAACACCTTAAAGCCATGCGATGGCCTGGATTCAAACTATAAAAAAGGCTTGGGATGTTAGCAAAGTCATTTTTTAAACGTTAACAGTGATCATTTAATTCAGTTAAACAACACATCATTTGCAGATTCTTGACAACACGTAAGATGTTAGTTCTTAGAACTAGAAATGTTAAAAGAAATATATCCTAAAATTCCCATTCTCCTCAGTTTGTGAGTTTCCAAAGATTTGAACAACCCTATTTTAAAACTATGACTCATTCTAAATGTGTAATAATATAGTAATAACCACAACAACAACAACAACAACAACAACATCAACAACTGGTTGATTTGCTCATAATTACGTTATTTGCTCTGCTTTTAAAATCGGAGTAACTTTATGGCTGGATACTTCATATAAACCAGAAATTTGACCCTACCCAAAAACAGGAACTGCTGACACATAACACTAGTAACACATACTTTTTTGTCAATTAATTTTTACCTATTATTTAAAAACATATCCTATTACACTACTCAGCTGATTGGCAATTTATTCACTGCTCTGATCTGCCTCTAAGTCAATCTGCACCAGTATTAGTGAACATGTTTTCATGTATATTTACACAAGCCCCTACATTTATTCTTAAGGAATAATCAAATCCTTTAAATGTTCAAAGTTTACCAATATGCATAAAAGTGCTTGTTGTCCCGGGAACAGTAAAACATTTCAATTACTCTTCTAAATTACTTTTAACAAGTTCTAAATGATCATGTTGTTTATAGCATGGTACGTAAACAAGCCTCTAGTAATCAAATCAGTGAAGATTATAACAAGTAACGGGGGGGGGGGGGGGATACTCAAACGAATGAATGGTGTCCTCCTGACTTTGTATTTTTTTGATTCAGAGAGCTATGCTGAAATAATCGCTGATACAACAGTGTTCAAACAAACACAAGCGCTTTGAACGCCATGGAGAGGAAACCAAGCCTAACACCAGCAGAAAGAGTGAACACAGACAGAAAGAGTGTCACTTTACCTCACGCTTTATATGCCTCTTTCTCGTCCTCTTTCTTCTCACCCTCAAAATGGAGATGAAAAGTGTTCAACTCTGAAAGAAAATCCCCCCCCAAAAAACAACAGCATTAAAAATAGTGATCGAAACGGGTCTCAAGCGACTTCAGTCTTAGAGGAGTAGAGAACAGGCAGAAGGTGCCTGTTTTTTGTGTTTGTAGCTGACGAGAACATGCCATTGGCTACAGCCCATGCACACTGCTTATGATGCGGTGTTGGTTCATTTGGCAGGCAAGAACTACCCAAAACCAAAACCCCATTCTGGGATCAAAAGCCACCATAGAGGAAAAATGATCCACAGAGCCATAGAAGTAATCAAATTACCATCATCCCCACCAAAGGGTAAAAGGAGAGAATCCACTAACCAGGGCATTGAGACAACTTGAACTATGCTGCTATGATAATTATATTAAGTGACATTAATATAAATGTTAATATTTTAATAAGTTAAGTATGGTTGAATTTTTAATTTTGAGCTTTTTTTTGTTTCTTTTTAAATGTTTTTTGTCATTCATATTACATGATCTTTATTTCACCATCCAAAATTTAACGAGGCTTGAAAATCTGGATTATCTACTATAACAAATCTGAGAATTATTCTTGGCTGCGTAATTGCATATTGTTGACATTGTGGGACCCATTAATAGCTGATTTTCCATTGGGATTCTTGTAAGGCATTGTGTGGTTATGGCAACTGGTAATGGTGATCAATGGTAATCAGTGGGAATGGTAATCAGTGGGAATAGTAATCAATTGTTGAATATGACCGGGAGTCACAACTGACAGGGAGGGAGCCATTTGGCATAAATCCACTCAGCTCCCAGCAAAATCATAAATCTGCGTTTTAAAAAGCTGTTTGTATGGTAACAAATGTGAGTCAGTTTTATCTTCCATCTCCAACACTGACTACTTCACCCCACAAATTTGTGCGGGGTTAACTACTAAGCTAAGCTAACTTTCTGGTTTAATTCACCAAACCAATTAACCTATAAATGAAGCTGAGAGGAACAACACGATATTCTGGCAGTAAAAATATAACTCCTGCATGGCAGGGATAGCTGAGAGCGTGGTGCTGAGCAGTGGATGCTGATAAGGAAGGCAACATATACAGCGTCAGTGTAAATCCAAAGGGATGTTTATCATTTGGTCCTTTCATGCAAAAACATCTTCTTTTTTTTGCACCTTTCTTCAAAATGATGACTTTCTTAACGATAGTGCTGGCAATATGTTTATATATATATATATGATTGCATATGATATACTATTACAATCACTTACAATAACTTTGACTGCTATTACTGAAATTATAGAATTTCTATTGTGGAGGAAGACAAATTCATGTCAAATTTAGTTTATTGGGGGCTTTGAACAACAGGTCCTAGCTGATAATTTCTATGAGAGGATTTTTGCATTCACAGTTATTGCTACTAGCTTGATTTTTGAGTGAAAGCTAAGATTATATGTGATTCTAACGTATTTACCTGCCTCAGTTGGATGTCATTTAATAGTTTATGGATAGAAATTAAAAAGGGAAAAATATCTGAACAGAACTTAACAGTAAAATGTATTTGATTTTAAAAGTATTTGTTTTGTAAACATAAATGTACACAAAATGCATTACTAAATATAAAGTAGTTTGCTAGTTTTAAAAATAGGTACTTAGGGATTACTACCACAATAAATGTGGCTACACATTTTTTTACAGTAGAAAAGACTAAAAGTGCTTTTGAAATTCTGGTATGACATTGATGAACTCCAATCAAATCTTTGGCTAAAGCATCTCGGACAAGGTAACCACAAAACATTATAATAATAAATAATAATTAAAGTAACCATATTATTTACTAACTTCAGTTGTAAGTATTTCTCCAAATATTGACGCTTATTTTCGAAATAACTTCAAACACTATTAGTTGGCTTCATACTGTCCGTAACTTATACCACCACCTATGCCAACATAGGCTCCATTAAATGTAATTCTAAAACGTGATAGTGTCACATAAACTGTATATGAGACATAACATCTCAAATATACAAAAATGTTGTATAATAAATATTATGTTATTAGCAGGTTCTTGATACTTTTTTCCTATGGGCATTTTCCACATTTAAAAGCAACTATTGAAAACTGCATTTATTTGAATTTGAGGCAGAAAGGTTTTCATAAAGGGCATTGGATAAGGGTGAGTGAATGATTTTTCATGTTCTACTGCTGCAACTTTCTCTGGATGTTATAAGATTACAGATAATAGTTTTAAAAAAACAATACAATTTATCTCTTCTTGTAACCACTTTGTTCCTGAGCCATCATCACCATAATAGTAAATAGATTGAACTAAGCGCTTAGGTTCATTGGTGCAAAAGAAAGAAAAAAGTGTCTGGTGTCACAGCTTTTAGGGTATTTTCATAAAATACATTATACATTATGTCTCATGCATACATATAAATTGTTATGGTATAGTGACACAGATGATACTGAAATATTTTTTGGTATGCAAAAAATATTTTAAAGTAATACAAATAAATTCTGTTAAAATGTTAAAATAAAAAGGCTCAATGGAATAAATCTGAGCCGATTTATATGCCATTTCAGACCATGGCCATTGTTTTTATCTGTTTATCTATATATTTAACAGGCTCACTTTCTATGATATGTACTTTAATGAGGATAGAATATTGTTCCTGTTCATGATGATAAATTTAACTTTGTAACACTGAAAGTCCATCGTTCTCCTTTGTACTCTGTGGTTCAATAAACGCCTGTCAGTTTCAACACTAGAAACCCTCGTGTTGAAATGCTTAACATTAACATTAACAAGTACATAGAATACACATTTATATCCTTACATTTAGTATACTAAGAGTACATGTGTTCCCTGCTTTACTGAAATTTTAGAAGAAATTTGATATATAAAGATAAAACAGTACTACATGCAATTGATTCAAATGTGAGTTAACGTGGAAAAACATACATTAACCAAGGGGTTCCCAATCCTGGCCCGGTGGACCCCTGTGTGTGCAGGTTTCTATTCCAACCAACCAAAATTATCAATTTTTTACCGTAACTGAACGAATCAAGTCTTTTCTCTCAGTTTTGAGGTTGATGGCTATTTAAAGAGAGATGAATTTCTTAACAGGTGACCAGGACTGAGAAACCCCTGCAATCACCCTAGCAATGCCTATAAAATGTATGTGGGGTTAAAAAAAAATTTCCTTTTTTTTTAAATCATTGCATTCATTCATCCATTTATCCATCAGGCGTTAAAAGAAATAGTATATACCCAGCTGCAATTTAAATCAAATGCTCATTAAACTAAAGGTTTGTATTTCATTGCTACACTAAACAAAAACAATAGTCTTAGTTATTAGATTATTTAAAACTCACCTGAGGCCACCAACTATAACAAAACAGGATATACAGGATGCAAGAATGTACAGTAATAAGTGCATTTATAGCCTGAAAGCTGAAAAAAAGCCATCCTCTTTTGAAAAAAAAAAAAAAAAAAAAAACCGTTTCATTGACATCAAAGGGGAATTAGACAAATGGCTCGGAAATGTTCCACTCCAAAATTCAAATTAATGGTTTTCGCCTATTAATTAGGCGAACAGACTCAGATACGTTGTTTATCAACCAGGGGCGGTCATTGTTTCAGTTTTTAATAAATCAATTAATCAGTGACATTAGAGAAGAATGCCCACTGTTTCTTGTCCATCTCTTTTAACATCACTTTCTAAACAAAATGACTACGGGAAGGCTATTCACTGCTACTCACTGATTAACATTAATTGTCATTGAACAGTTTTACATCACTGCAATGTACAGTGGAGTGGGATTCTGGCACCTAAATTCAAGGTTTCAAACCAAAAAGACTACAAATTTTAATCAAATCAATCTAACTGCCCACAGTCCAACGTCTGAGAGAAAACAAGGCTCCTTTCATAACATTATACCGTTGTGTCATTCCGATCCCTGAGGGAACCCACCCAAACATGTGGAGAACTCCACGTGGCTACTGACCCAAGTTGGATTCACCCACGCTACCTGCTGAGACATCCATCCACCCATGTAACCATGTCATCCGTGTAAAATGAATGGCACAACTAAATATTAAATATTAAAAACCTAACATAAATATTTCTTACAAATCTGGCACGCATGGCAATCTACAGCAACTAAGTGCAATTAGTAAAAGTTAAATACACCTAATATAGGCTTTGAGTAAATCAGAGTACACTTGTCATACTTATATACTCTAAGAAAAAGCCCCAAATAAGCGAATATGAGGAATGCCACTGTGACATCCCATCACTGCTAGGTCATCCGTCCTCGTTCTTCACCATCTTATCATTCTCCTTCTCCAAATGCTCCTTTGATTACTCTGGAATTTTTATTCCTTCAACAGATCTTACTTTGTTCTTGCTCTGTGCACACTCTCTGTACGCTACCTAAATATATACCGCAAAAAATGTTATTTATCAACTTGATCTTTTATCTTGAGTTAAAACTTCAATTCAAACAAATGTTCAAAGAAAAAAATTGATTAAGAAATCTTCTTTTTTCCCCACACAAAACATGAATGTCACAATTATTGGCAAACCTTGATATTCTTATGAACAAAATCTAATAGATAGTAGATAATAGTATAATAGATAACAGATTATTCCATTAAGATTTTGCTTAAAAGTCTTTGGTTACTCTTCAGTGGGCATCTTCATGGTTTTTTTGTAGTTGTTGTTGTTTTGTTTAAATATATTTTCAACTTACAACCATCCAACAATCTCAACCTATAAGCTACCATCTCCAGTTTTTAAATCTCAGTTCTTGACTTAATAGCCACGTTAACTTAACAGAACCCTCCACAGACTCTTCTTCTACTGACTCTTTTTTTCACCCCTCCAGTTAGCATTCACTACAACACTCAGCACTGTGTTACCAAAAACCACCAAACGGTTGAAATCGGACCATTGAATTGAACCATATATGATAATAAAAAGAACTTTGTTATGAATCATGTGCGTTGTTTTGTGTTTTGTGTGGTTTCTCTTTTCAATTTTCTTTATGCATTGAGGTAAACGAATACCGACATCTCAAACATGTTGTCAGCACATATTCGCCCATCTCTCATATGAAACTTGCTGACAATATCTCTAGAATGACTAACTGCATTTCTTTCTCCCTGTAACCATATTTGTGGATGTGTGAATTATAATAATTTCATTTATATTTAACGGTTCCACGTACATGTCTGATGTTTTCTTGACTAGGCGATTCTTTGACGTGTGGGAGGGGAATGCTGATCCCAGGTGTGGAGCTGTGACACAAACTCGCTGACACAAGGCAAACTGTCATCCAACGCTAGCAGCTAGCAAGCAATGCTTACGGCAATGAGGGCAGCTTTGCCACCAGTGCATTGAAGGCCTGTAGGTTTGCTTAGTAGGTCATTCTGACCACGTCTAACTAAAACTTGTTAATAGAACATTATGTAATGAATACAATAATATCTCTCATTACTTTTGTGCTTTCTTTACAAAAAGATGAAAGAACGAGGGGAATTAAGTCAGTGAATATGTCAGACTCTCACCTTAGAAAGGAGGGCTCGAATTAAATCTGTTTAGCCAGAATAACCCCAATGCAAATAGCGGACCTTTGGTCCTTTGTCCCTATTTACATTCCTCACTAGACTCAATCAATTCATTTTACTTTTTTTTCCATGACCCAGTGGAAAGGTGCAGGAGATGTCAGTTAATGTAGGGCAGGGCGAGTGAGCACGGTGTGTCCAATTTCCAACTGACTAAACAATGTTATACCTTTTGTAAACTTTAAACAATTCATCAAAGCAAATTTGTAAAAAAAGTTGTACTAATTGTATCAACCAACTAGACACATAGTATATACGGAATGCTTTAATTTTTCAATGAAGAGTTTAGATCACTGTTCAGCAGTTTACGGAAGGTTGACGTGAGAGCCGTCAGTGCACCACAGGAGGTTTATACTCTGTTTCGGCTGTTTGAGTTTAACAAGAGATTAAACAACTACCGCCTTGTCCACAGTTAATCGCTCCCTTGTCAGGAAGAGAGGAAAAAGAATGGCAGCCGTTTGTCAGCAGCTCACAAGAAATGGCAGGGAGAATGTATGAAACTTCCGCCCCCTTCGTCTAGAACCGCTCGGTTGTCAATAGATTAAAGCAGTCAGATCTCAAATTATTTATTGAGGCAGAGTAAAATCCGCCTTCTGACCAATTTTATGGTAACGCAATAAAAAATAAAAAGGTGGAACCATAAAAAAAAGAAAAGAAACAATGAATAAAGTTGCTCGATTTTGTATAAATGGTAAATATATATCGGCCTTAATGTGGCAGTCTTATGATGAAGATGGCGATGAGGGTGCCCAGTGTGACCAAGACCTACTAAACACACCGGATCTACAGAGGAAATTTTAACATACCAAAAACAAAAAGAACCCATTACGTAATGGGAAAGTCCACACAAGGTAGATTATGACATTTGTTTTTTCTTGAGCAAAGGTTTATGTATGTTCTGCATTTAACGAGCAAATCTAGACAGATATTATTTTCAGTAGAAAAGCATGTTATTTTTGTGGTTGTCAAAGGTCAATCAGCTACCGTTTCATGCATACATTGTTTTTTAAAGGCACCCCAGAGGTTCATCAGGAAGCTGTTTCCTTTTTACAAAATAAAAAACATTTGCACTTATTAGTTTATTTTGTTTTTTTTTACTGAAATAGGGCCATTCCTTTTAAAGAAAATGATACTTTCTTTTAAAACAAAAAAAATACATATTTTGGTTTGAATCAATTTTTTTCCATTATAAAGAGAAGTGTATTCAATGCTTTAAAACATAACTAAACCAAAATGTGCCTGATTTACACTGGTGTCTTGACAATGTCTGTACCTTTAGCTGATTCTGCAGGTTCATTATAATGCCCATTTTTCCCCATGAAGTTGGGATTATGAGGTGAATGGAAATTTATCTGAGTGGAGGGGGTGTAAAAGTTTACCCCTAAACACTAAACTTCAGTCAGACTGCATAGGGCACACTGAGAAACCTATGACTGAATCTTATAAAAATGTAAAAATTCCTTTAAATTAATTAAATATAATAAACGATTCAGGATGTGAAGCCCAGAACTCTCACCATTGCAATATTCAAACCAATCAAAACAGACCAAGCTCTCTGACAACAGGAAAACTTGATAATTCACAGCAGAGAGTATTTCTTGAAACAGTCTCACTTGTAATTGTCAACAAAAATTCAGAAGTAGTAATCATTGAAACCCTTGATGCACTTACACTAAATTGTAAACTTAATTTCAAACTATATTTGAACCATTGTAAAATAAATTTCCATAATGTGTATTTATGAGTTTTTCAAATCTTTAAAAATTTGTTATTTTCTGACAGCACTATTTCAGGAGGAGTTTATAACATTCTTTGCTACTGAGTATTCATCGCGTTATCAGACTTAATTCACAGCACTTAACTAACAAATTTAAGAAGGACAAAATCATGTAATTGTATTGATTCAAATTAAATAAAACAAGAGATGTATAAGAGATTACCGTGAAAATTAAATAAAATATTAATATTCACGATTATTATAATATTATTATTATTAATTTCCACAAAATGCTTTTCAAGGCATAAACACACTGACTTAAACATGCCTCATTTGTGCTTATGACATTTTTCACTCTATTAACGTAGCTCTAACCACAGTCGGTTTAGTTGATGGCCCGATGAAGCTCACACAAAAAAGGCTTTGGACAAAGATTTCCTCAATGCATGATGTTACTCCTGAGATACTCAGGGCTGATATAATAATATTTAGTGAAATCCCAACAGTGGTGAAGCCGGTCCTGTTTATTACACCAACATGAGTGATGCTACGCCACATTCACTGGGAGAGGTTGCATTGCCAGATTTCATTTCAGAATAAAATACACCAGCATAACAAAGTTGTGTCCAAGCAATATTGGAGCCAACTAAATTACTTATCCGTTGCCTGTTTGTTCATGCATTTACGCTGGCCGTTATTTAAGGGTTTGACCAACTTTTGTGCAACCACATTTTCACTGTTAACTTTCAGTCAGGACAAACCAATTTAAGACAAACAATTTGTCAGTTCACTAACTCTAATGTTATCATGAACTGAACTACATGTAATAAGACATACAACACAAAACGCAAAATAAGAAAGATGTAAAAAGCACACCAGTCCAAACTTTCAGAGCTGCTTTAAATTTAGTATTAAGCTAACCATTATCATAAAATTAACTTTCAGAGCTGCTTTAAATTTCACATTAAGCTAATCCTTATCATAAAATTTGATTTCAGATAGTGAAACATAAAATTTGTTGATTTCATTTATTGATTTTGATTATATTTATTTTTTCAGTTGAAAGTTAGGTTAATGTGTATTGTACAGACATCTTGAAGCAACCCGAGAAAGAATTGTACTCACACATACTTGAAAGGCAAACGCGCCAACCTGTGGTAGTATTTTGCAGTTGCATTTAGATCTTAAGCTTTTTTTAGGTCCCTTCTGTTTTTAAGAACTGTTTTGTGTATCAATAAGATTGATTGGCAGATTATGATTATTATTATGATCCAGATTATAAGGCCTGGCAAGGGAGATTAACATTGCATTGATAAAACGAATGACTAACCCAGAATTAACTAAAAACCAAGGAATGACCAGAGCTCAAACTGATCTTTGGGGTGCTTCCAATCCCTCCCAGCAGCCACTGGATCGGTGACAATACCCTGGGGAGAGACAACAGGGTCAAGCTTCTTCACCCATTTTTGAACAGAAATGCACTTTAACAGTTGCTGAAGAACACATCCTCCAGCCTCTCCAGATGTTGCAGCACTCAAGATGAAAAAACTATCAATCAGGTCATCAAGGTACAAAAAAACAAGAGACTGATTGAACAACAATCACCAGACAAGAGCTCCATGAGAATGAAATGAATCAAATATACTGGGAGCATTACAGAATCTTTAAGATGTCTGAACAGAAAAGGGTTGTCAAAAAAGCAGTAATGTACCATGAGGTCTAGAAACCTGTTATTCTTGCTGTCTTAAAGAGGAGGTTTTTGGTGACGCTTTTTGTTTGGCATAGCCACACTTAATCAATTTAACACTCAAATAAAATAAAGACCACTAACAAAAACCTCCCTTTCAGGGAAACGATAGAACACACAGTTTACACATGTGAATAACAAAAGCCCAAATATTCACCACGCCAGCCTAAACTTCTCCTGCAGCCAGCTCTTTTAAAATGTTTTTCTTACTGCTCACACCTGAGTGTGGTCTAATTAGTGCAACCACACTCGCGTGCACAATGGGGTCCTGTCTTTGGGCGGTTCATTAGCCACAGAGTGTCCACCCAGCTTTGCTTTTGGTCTGCCCCTCTCAACGATTTGTTTCTTTTCATTAAAAAGTCGCCTTGATAAACATGAACTTAAGAAACGAGGATTTAGCACACCATGACGTGTTTAGTCCGAGAATGGACAGGGAAGCAGAAAGAGGTTTTACGCCTTTTTAAACTAGAAAAAAACAGCAAGGCAGGTGAGGTCTTGGCTGTGGGTGGGGCGCCATAGCTTGTCTGTCTATCAGGGCAGCCCTGGGTGTGTCCCTGGGGCTTGAAGGTATGGTACCAGACTGCCTGCCACATAAAAAACACAAAAAAACAGTTCACCTTTTTCTTCTTCACCAATTGCCACATTCACCTGACAGTGACCCAGGACGGATTTGAACCCAGGACCCTGGCGCTATGAGGCACCAGCACTAACCGCTGAGCAACTGGGCTGCAAAAACCTTGAAGGAGCTGTGGGACAACCACTAACAAAAAGCAGCCTTGGCTACTTCCACTAGGGCTATATTCACTGGCCACATCTAAACCACTATAAGGGCACCTAGGGACTCCTCAGTTCTTTACAGGGGATAAGCATCTTTTCTTGTTTAGGCACATAGTGGTCGATATTCAACTCACATTCTCATACTCCAATGCTTTTTCTGCACCAGTACGACTACAACTCTCCCTATCAAAGAACTGATAATTGAACTAAACACCTCATATAGAGATAGTGGAATACAAGACCTTAAACATGTAATCAACATTTTGCCGTACATTTGAGGGCCCGAGTTTAATGTCAGAACGTGCCATTCCTTCTAAAGTTTTGCAAACAATGACCAAAAAAAAAAAACAGACAGTTGCCTGTTATTCTTGATAATTTTCAATCATATCTATACATTGCGCCACAGGAAGGATTTCAGCTGAAAACTTGGGGCATTGACAGTCCAGCAGGAGACGAATAACTTCCCTGCCCCTACAGTGGTCGACACATAAAGTTATCATTGCTTCCTGAGGTCCCATGTCATTCTTGGGCAGTCTCCACGGCGGCTGCCGTTTCCTCCGTTGTCTGAAGCGGTTGGCGAACCTCAAGCAGAAATGTTACACAAAAACAAAAAGTTTGCTGACTAAACTTCCTTGGAAATAGAGGTTAATCGTAACGTTGGGAAATGCAATGGTTGTAAGTTAGATGATCCACATTTAAATACGACAGAAATGCAAAAAAAAAGTTTTAACCACAGCCGCCAGGTGCCACCAGATACGTTGCAGTGAAAGTCATTTCTAAACATTAAAACAAAATAAAAAGGAAAACGTAAACGTCAGAAACCAAATGTCATGATTTCGTCCTTCGTTCTAGTTATGTATTATTAGGTCCAGTTATTCTGACGTAACAACTCGCAGGTAAGCCATTGGATAAAATATTTGTTGTTTTAGTAAAAAGTCGAACAACAACGTACTCAATTCAAATCAATTCAATAAGCTTTATTGGCATGACAAGAATAAACACGTTTTGCCAAAGCAATATAAACATACAAACAGGTAAAGTGTATAAATATACACAATGAAAAGACAATTTTCAGTGCAGGTTAATTGGTTTGTCTTAGAGTGTGGCAGACAGCCCACATATTCGGCAGTTAGTGCTCATGTTATTCCCACCTCACCTAGAAATATTTGTAGTTTTTCAGTTTCCGTGAGGTAAGGGACGTCACTTATGTGACTCGTAAATTTGGGGAAGAATGTGTCCCTGACCAGCTTGTATTTGGGGCAGAGCAGTAGGAAGTGGAGCTCTGTCTCTATGTAGTCTGGCTCACAATGCTCACACAGTCTCCTCTCTCTGGGTCTCCACGTGGTTCTGTGTCGAACCTTTTCGTTTGTATTTGGTCAGTTGTTTCTTTTGTTTTTGGTCTTTAACTCTGACCAGATTCTGTACTCCTTCCAGAATTTCAATAAAAGCCGAATCTATGAGTCGGTAATGGTACTTTTAAGAAGGGGTAATAGGGTAAGGGTAAGGAAAATTTTTTAGCAAGAATAGCAAGAATATACGACTTAACATTAGACTGTTTTTATATTTAAATTGTCTTATTATGGTCGATAATTTTACATAATGGGCCTGCAAGTAAAATGTATAATAATGGTAATATCAGAAGATACCCAAAAAAGTGCAATATTGGCGGCAGTGTAGAAACTAATACAAAACAGTGTAGGCTAGATAAGAACCCATAATACATTAAGATTTGAATCTGAGACGGTCATTACCTGTTAAATAAAGAGACTCGTAACAAAGTCCTGTCTAAAACTACGTGAACAGCTACACCACTAGCGTTAAAAAGAGCAATACTTAAATTAAAACAAATATGGACCTTAGACCAACAAACCGAAGTTGACACCACATGATCTACCAATTCAGTTTTGGTCTACGAATTCAATTTAAACTTTGTTATAAACTTTGATCTCACAATTGGGAGAAACGTGTCTGTCGTTTTTTCGAGCAATGGTGTTTTCTCATACATTGTTGACATAAATCAGGGAATCCTGCACAAGTTTAGATAAGCAGAGAGACCTTTTTTTTCTTTTTCTTTTAAATAAAACAAATCATCTATGACGTTTGGTTTAATTCTCTCTCTTGTATCACAGCAAATTTTTAATATAGCTGGCATGTAACCAAAGCTGACATATGGCCAAAGGTTCTATTTCTTGTTGTTATGCCACAGATTATGGATGTCATACCTATCTTGGGGAGGGGAGTTTCCCGGCCCTATAGCATCTTGCATGTGTCAACCTCCTGGAGTCAATCAACCAGGACAAATGGGGGAATACAGCGCGGTCCAGGACTTAGCTGCCCCGCCCACTGTAACATCCTCTGACACCTGAGCTTTTTTCCATTCATCGCCCACGTCTAAAACGAGGACTAGTCCCAGAGATGGGTGATTTATCTCCTGATATCTTCTGGGACACTCTGATTCCACAAAATCTTCTAAGAGGACTCTTTTTGTCTCAGAATTACCAGATGCTACTGCCCACATCACTCATCTAATGAGAGAAAATGACAGCTTCTAGAATGGTTTGCTGAAAACAAAGTGTCCTCAAGAGAGCATAGTGAACAAGTAAATGCCACAAACACAAAAGCCACCCTGTGACTTTGGAGGCCTGTCGGACTTAGGATGCATCTTTAGTCTAATTAGCAATGGTTCTTAGTAAGCCTAAGATTTACCTTTTTTGTTTTACCTCGTTTCTCTCTGCTTCTGATTATCTTTGCCTGCCATGTGTCCATACAGTAGTGTTCATAAGTGTCATAAAAAGAGTGATTGTGCAAGCATAAGTAGTCGTTGTTTTTTTTGCATTCAAATGCCCACGTCGTACCTACCTACCCACCTATTACCAAACATGCAGTGACTGAGCTATAATAGCACAATATTTTAAAACATTAAATAGAGAATTTTTTTAAATCACATTTACAGCCATTCCTACGCAAGCGGTATGAGGATATGTTTTGTTGAGCTGGGCTGCGGTCTAAACTTAATCCAGCCTCCTGACATACTGATGCTACAAAGACATGCCTTGATTAGTGGGCAATCTTCGATGTTTCTCTCTTGATTTTCACTAGGCTTGAAATTCAAGTCACCTCTTTTACTAATGACTAAATTGGGTTATGAGTAATCCATTTCCCAAGACATTGCAGAGAAAACAAGTTATTTAATCCATATCCAAAAAATTAACATTTTATTCATTATTTGTACTGTTAAGCCAAGTATGGTTATGAGTTGTTGACACTGGCGTAGTCCTTATAGTTCTAATTATGCGACATGATTTTTATGGTTATTTATAATAATTAATAATCTAATAAATAGCATTTAAATGTGTACACAACAAATAAAAAATAAAAATCTTATCATTGGGCATGCTTTTTCTGGCCAAACCAAACGCAGTTGTTGGCCAAATTTGGCCCCTTTAGTGATGGTTAGGACACCCTTACTCTAAACTTTGCAGCCATCACAAGAAGCTTACTTACCATAAATGCAGGACACAGGGCAAAGTTTTATAAGGCAAAATGTAAATGACTACAAATGAAAAGCATATCAAGACTATATTAAAAATTTCAATTTAAAAACAAAATTTTAATGTAGATTTTATCTATGAGCAAGATCACAATAAAACAATGTATGTTTTATTATTTGTCACTATTGTAAACATATGAAAACAATGATGTATCTTACACCGTATTTCTATTTTGACAGGACTTAAAGAGGAAACAGTCTTATAAATACTTTTATTCATCTATTTTATTCTGTTATTGTTGGCGATATCTGAGCCAAGACCTAGACTGAAAGATCTGGAAAGGAATTAATTCCTTGTGCAGAGTCAGGTAATGCCATCTGTTCACATGGCTTCCAGTGGTTTGGACAGCTGTTACTACAGGCATGAGGCCACTATGTGGAGGGTCGCATAAAGACGAGAACACTTTTTAACATGGAATTCACTGCGAGACTAAATACTCTTCGATCGAGCACTTAGCAGGTGAGCTGAGTTAATGCCTACCACAAGTGACATCTCATAGAAGGGTCCAAGACTTTTTTCCATGTCCATTTCCATTTCTACTGTAGATGAATACCAGTAATAATTTTTAGACTGATGTCAAATAAATACCTCTTGTTTTGTTTTCTGTTCTTCCTATGCTTGCTATAAAATGTTTTTATAAAAATTATGTAATGCAGACTTTTTGCCATGAAAATCCCAGGTTTGTAACCTAATAGCACCGTCCTAGTAAAGATTATGATGCTAAAGTCCTTAAGTCATTTAACATTATGTCCCTCACAATTCCTCTGAAAACATAATCTCATGAAGTTGAAGTTAAAGTTGAAAGAATAGAAGTTTGATGTTCTTCATCTGTCTGGTTATAATGATAATCTCGCTTTCAGAACCACTAATAACCATCTCACCTCCAGTTCCACTTTTCCTTGACAAGTTTTCTCAATGAATGCAACACTGGTCATTTTCTGATTCACAAAGGTTATCTCAACAGCTTTGACAGCCCTCTCTTAAAATCTTAGAAAGGGGTCAAAACAAAAATATTTACATGGGTTACTCTGTAAATATCTGGGCTTCAACCGGATGACTCATGCTGGTGGTCTAGCCAAATGATAAATTAGACAGGTCAAACCCAGTTAAACTAGATGGCATTTGGGGCATGGTTCTGACAGCTGTAAGTTTCAGGATGAAATCCCCAGGGGGTTACTTTTGTTGTGTCAATTGGCAGATTACTAAAACAAAAGTGCTCCAGCAAATGTAAAACTGTGCCTGTGTGTTTGCATGTCCAATAAAAATGGTCGGTTTGGATAAGAGTGTCATCTAAGAAATTAATTAATGAAACCATATGCCCTAATATAGGAAGTTTGCCCAATCACTTAACAGTCAGGTTCAGCTTGATGATGCATTTGACCGCATTATGTACGGTTGCTGTGTAGGTGATGCAAAATGCGTGTCAAAGTATAGGATAACACTTTTACTAAATCACTCCAACACCACTTACATTTCAAAACACTATGGAATAATTAATCTGAACACTGCTGTAGCTCAGTAACGAAGAACAACAAATAAAGACAGATTTTTTCGAAATATTTTTACGTAATACAGAATAACACATATATCCAAATCCTCCGTAGTTGTGTCGACTCCAGAACATCGCGTCTCTAACAGAGAAACATTTAAGACATAAAGTGGTATTTGTGGTAATTTACGAATGTTGAAGAACGCAACAGGAGGATGGCTTTTCAATGGATGACAACCGAAAGCATGTACAAAAATGAATGAGTAAAGAAATAAAATAAAGAGACAGGCCGAGAGATACGTAACCGTTACATGTATATGTACACCTTTTGGAGCATATTAACTGCTCATAATTCGCAAATGTATTGGAAGTAGTCACTCTGTCTTGTAACTAACCCACATGCACAGTTGTATACTAGAACCGGCCCACTTGTGCCCTTCGGCTCCATCGGGAACTCAGGTTCCTTTCCGCGTGCAGTGTTTTGTTACAGTTTAACAATCCTCTTCTTACGCGGTCATGATATTTGACTTTTTCAACATATCGGAAACAAGCCAATGACAAAACGTGGTTTTATAGGCTATTATTATTGTTATTATTATTTTTATTATATGTGGCATGAATTGATTTATCTTGTAGTCATCTTATCCTCCACCGAAAAATCCCGAGTATTGCCTTGTAGTTTCCGAATCGCTCCGAGGATAACGGATGCTAAACGTAGACAAGAGTCTCTGTTTCCAATTTACTATTACAAACAGCTTTTCGTTTTAATAACCGTGTTTTCTTTTAAATTGCTTATTCAAACCAACTATGCAGAACGATTTTATGCAATATGCGTATATCTGTCTTGCAACGAGGTAATTAATATTATTCTCCCTAGCACAGAATCAGGCGTAGGCAATTTAAATATATAGGGCGCCTACGAGCAGTGTATACATATCTTCACATAGGATGGCTGTACTGTATGTTCTGAGACGACAAATACAACTCGATACGCTTGAAGATATAGCTATAATAACCGGAGATGACGGCCCCACGGATCTGAAGACAAATGGCGTAGATCTGTTAATGGTTGAAGAAATGCCTATAAGGTTATAGTCAAGAATCAACCAAGAAAACGAGCGTTCGAAGATTCTCATTTAAATGGATGCATTTTCTACTGTATTACTGTAGTCTTTAAAAAATATAATTATAAAATGTGCCTCCGTTGTTAATGTTCGTGGAGAAGAAAGTCGTATAATACTTGTAACTGGTCTCAGCCTTGAAGCAGTTATTTATTCATTTTTTCTACCACTGACGGATGGGAATCTATTGCTGAATCTTGGTGAGCTTTATGGAAATTTCGAAGACATGACATGCACACGAAAAAAGAGGAAACGATCATTTTTTGTTTTTTTTAGAGTTCCTTCGATCAAATGTTGTGAAATTTGTATAATCTAAGAAGAAAGTGCGAACAGATAAATATCTCCCCCTGGTTATTCGGTCTATTTTACAGACTTGATTTTCTTGTGTTAATTTTTATAATATTTAATCTCGAGGGACATCAAGGTACATCTTGTGTAATATTCTGTATCCTGATGTGTCACCCTGGTTCGCAGTTTAGAAGAATACATGCTTTTATTTTTTTTGTTTTTACATTTGTTTCAATAAACTGCAAGAAGCCTCTAAACCGGCCTACAACGGAACTCGCAGCCTTTGTCTTAACGACAATCAAAGGAAAAACAGGTAAGATTCTTTTTTTTTTTTTTATCGTGCAGTTGTCCTTATTTATTAAATGCCAAATGTCGGCCCTTAGTGGCATGTGCATTTTTTAATTGTATATGTCATTACGTTATTGCAAGACAAAAGTGTCCGGACAACTGTGAAATCACATAGCACATGCCGAAGTAAAAGTATACGTAGGCCTGTGTATTATCACATTATTATACCGCACGCATATATACTTCGGTGCAGATTCTGGGCTATCTACTTGTAATCAAGGTGAGGAGAGAAAACGGGAGCCGCATTGTATACACACCCAAACGTACGCTAATTGGTCATATTGTTTAACTGTTTTATAGTGACAGGGTCCCGTCTTCGATTTGGTTTTGAACTACCTGTTCATTTTATTCCTTTGCGTCTAAAATAAATTGTCATGGGGTTAGGGGGTATCATTGTATTGCCTGTCAGTCATGGAATATTATCAACGGTCGCGTCTGATTTGTACAATGGAAATGTTATCAATGATGCACGAACACAGGTATAACAATAACATAGCCTACTATTGTTGTTAATGAATTTATTTATGCGACTTGTCTAAAACCGATTCTCTCCGTGTCCTTACTCCCACGCAAAGATAAGACAAATCATTTTAAATATATGCTTCACACCGTAGGTGCTTTTATTTATATTCTAGTCTCGTTCATAATTTTTTGAACATTCGGTGTCTAAGAAAGTCGGAATGATTTAAGCTTTTTTGGTTGGTGAATTCCGTGTCGCCCCCTCCCATTGAATTCACGGCAGTGTTACTCGACTGCTGTTGCTACCCAGTTCTTAACTATGGCCCAGCCCTCCACCTCCAACCAGTCCCCGTTTCTTCCCACTCCTCCCTCCACGACCTGCAGCCCCTCTATATTCATGTAAAACGCTGGTGTTCTGAACTGGTTCCGGGCAACTCGGGAAAAATACTGTCCTGAGATTTGAAGTCATTGCCACTTTACTCAAATCGCGTTATGTGTATTTTTAAAATAGAAATGTAATCAAAATATATACTGTAATGAGAATTATGAAGCCAGTCAACCATATATTCTGACGTTGATATTGTTCTATTCATTTAACTTATTCTGCTGTATTTTTTGTAGGTGAAGTATCCATTCCGTGTGATCATTGCAATACTGGGTAACCTCACATGAGTGCATGCACATTGATTTTACTTAGTTCACAGACGCAGATTCCCTTCCGTCATGGCAGCCCGACTCCTTAGCAGGCATTGGTTTGTTTTACGTTTAAACTATCTGTGCAAAAAGGATGTGCACAATCATCCGAGGCCATCCGTGGCCGAGAAATCAAGTGTTGAATCATTGACCACTGTGTCGTATTTTAGCCCAGTACGACCCATTCACTTATCACTGAAGTACTAAACCTTGTATGCCAAGGTTACTCAATCTCAGTCCGCTGTGTTTGTGGATTCTCTTCCCAGCTCACCTCTTTATTGAAATCATGATTTGGATTGGAAAAGACTACAGACACTACGGGTTGCAAGGACCAATATTAACTTCCCTTGTTTTATGCAATAGGTGTACACCCGATCGTAGCAAAAAAAATTCTTTGGAACTGCCAACGACAATGGTCCAATGCATCAGGTATATGTTTCTTGCTACGCAACTATGTAGATCAAGCTTTATCTTTCCCTCTAAAATACCTAAAAGGCCATTTCCTTTCCAGATATATTTTTTCACCCAGATGTTTCCTGGCATTACAGGTTTCGGTAATATGGGTATAATTGTTATTATAGCTGCAGGTTGTAATGAAATACACCCTCTTAATAATATTTTGTTCATTACTTGCCCTTGATTTTGACAATTCAATTGAAATTCTTGTGTATAAACAATGAAAAATATTTTGCAGTGTCAAAAAGTAAAAAGTATAAAAAATGTTGTCCCATAAATGTAACTCTAGATAGAATAATAGTATATAATGTTAACCCTAAAACATAAATTAATCCATATACATTAAATTCAGTCAAAAAATCTTCAACAGATTGAAATCTGTACAGAGCCCCACCTGTAGTAGGGTAGGCAAAGTCAGTCAGCTGGCTTCCAGTACTGTCGGCCTGCAGAGTATAAAAGAGATGGGTGGCTTGAAGGAGACTGGGATTGGAGCTGACTAGTAGTTCTTCCTTACCCTCCTCGTATGTTGTGGTCGTAGGATTTATTGCGAGGAACCAAGATGGTATTCCAAATTGGGAGGGAAAAACTTTGTGGACAAACTTAGTTGCCCGCGTGGACTTGACACTACTTCAAAAAAGAATGCATTAATTTTCTAGCTCATAGCAAGCGTTAATGACCAGAATCTTCCCAGAGATGTAGCCAACGTTATGAGAGCTGGGACACAGTGTTCAGGGATTGCAGACTTTAATTTGCTCTTATGTTCTTCTTCTGTGTTCTTTTTATTACAAGAGTCATTCACACTTTTATCCCATTATGCACGATACAGAAAGGCATTCTGGGAGATCGCTGTGCTGGCTTGTTATTACCTGCTGCTTGGAAAGGGGTGACTGACCTGTAACTGAAGCAGCAGGTGGAACGGAATCATGCGGGGGGTGTTTATTAAGTGTAAAACGCCAAGAAGAGCGGAAAAGTGCGGTGATTACAATATTTGTACTCATCATTACAGTACCATAGACATTTATCTTAGCTAAAAGATAATAAGCTTCAGAGAGATTTATATATATATAAAATATACATTATTAGGTGCACCTCCATAAAATAGATTGGGCTGTCAGTGACAGCATCACATGTTCTGACTATTCTATTTAAAGCAGGTAGTCAGGTACATAGGGAGTTGCTATGTGTGCAATTCACAGGTATAATGGGCAGGTCGGGCAGGTCGAAGAATCTAAGTAATTTTAAATTTTGTCGGTTTTTACATTTTTGACGATTTTGTCTTTAATGGTTCACAGCCCAAAAAACATCCAGCCCACTGAGGTCCTATGGTTAGAAACAGCTTGTTGATGTCAGAGGCAGATGGAGGCTGTCTTGTTAAGGGTAACGGATGAGCTACTGTCCGTCAAATAACAGCACCGTGGTGGTGAAAGCGGTATATCAGAATCCTCACATCTTGTCGTAACTTGTCACGGATGGGGTATGGTAGCAGACAATGGAGTAGAAAAACCCTGCTTGGTCGGATGAGTTCCTACTGTTTCACACTTATGGGAGGACCAGGAAATGGCAAAAAACACGGATCCATCCTGCCGGGTGTCAAAAATGCAGGCTGGTGGTTTTATGGTGTGGAGTGTGTTTTCATTGCACGATTGGGTCCCTTGTTGAGGGTGGAGCAAGGTCCCACAGGATATCTTGATATTGTTGCCGATCAGGTTTATCCCTTCACGCAAGCAATGTATCTATTCATGAATGGATAATGATCCATGGCACAAGGCTAGGATTAATCCGGAATGGATCTGGAATCATGACAGTGTTTTTCTCTTACTGCATTGTAAGGCAAATTCTAGATCTGAATCTAATTGAGCAGCTGTGGGATGAGATGGAACGAGCTACTAATAGACAAAAAGTATATGTTTTGGAAAAAGTACTTTAAACTAGAATTCCCAGTAGGAATTGTGGTCACCATGTAAACTCTTAATTCAGTGTTTGCCTAAGCTATCAGGAAAAAAAACATTTAAAATCAACCGTAAAGTCACTGACTTTACCAGGTTTAACACAAACACCCATGGACAGTGGAGCACAATGTATGATTTAGTTTGTTAATCAACAGAAAAAGGCACATTTTAAATGCAAGAGGTGTTGCGGGCAAGAGGTAAAAGGTCAGGAGACACTTGGAAGGAAGTTTCCTTTTACCACACAGATTGCTTAGTTTATAAATAATACATGATTAAATAGCTGGCCATAAAAAAATAGACAGTGGTCAGACATATTTTTACTCAGGCCAAGATCTCCTGCATATCCCATGCATTTCACTATAAATTTCACTCATTGAGTAAACTCAAGGCGGGTAGTTGATTGATTGATTGATTGATTGATTGAGTAAACTCAAGGCGGGTAGTTATGTTGTAAAGTTTACAAACGTGTGTTAAAAAATCCCAAAAGCAATGAATACTTTTCAAAATCACTTTTGAAATCACTGGGGAAAAACCCCCACAATTAAACGTTATTACCAGTGGGAATTAGTCCAAAACTTCCTCAAAACCGTAGACCTGACAGCACTGTCCCATTGACTGGAGAATACAGTAAGGTGTGTAACACACCCACCCACACACACACACACATTTAATCGGTACAATCTTATTGTACGGAAAGGGGGAAGATGGTTCTGCTGTGCTGACCCGAAATCCAAGCAGTGGGTGGGGCAGAATCGATTGGTACCGTGAGGGAGAAACAAACGGGGGTCAGGGGTTATTTTCCTGATTGAGTGACTGAGCTGGGAGTGTGCCATGTAACCATCTTTGCTACATTGGTGTGAGCAGTGGGATGACTAAAAGGATGAATGATGTACTGCTACAGCAATGGGAGCAGATAATGAGGCTATAACCAGATGGCAGCTGTGCACAACTCCCGGGACCGGTGAGCTGCCTCAGCCCCCCCTCAGAGTGGGGCGAAGAATGCGGACGAGCAGTTTAACATACTTTGCAGAAAAAGTGGCTAGATGCCCTAGAAGGCTTCGCTCTACAGACAGTCATATACCTGGGCCCCTGTCACCTCAACTTTGACAACCTGGTAATGGTTTCAGGAGATATGGAGTTGCCTGGGAGAAGTTAAAGCAGAGGGAAAAGTCTTGGCACCCTGGCAGTTCAGGGCTTACTCCACTTTACCCTCGCAGTGGAGGAACTCACACTAAGAAGCTTTTTTGAGGGGCAGCCACCTCCCCAACGCCGACAATTGAGACCATTGGAGGAACCTCACCTACACCGACAGGACTGCAGCACTGCAGCTGGCAGAGAAAGTGGAGCCACCTGCTAAAGAGAGATTGCCCTGGGGGGTGAGGAGAGCCGCAGTGGACAACAACAATGTTGTCCAGGTGAGGCAGACCCATCCCTATCAAAAAAAGCTGAGTGGGTCCAATAAAAGAACCTGAAGGACAGTGCTGCGTCGTATTTAAGCAATCACTACAATAAATCAACCAAATTAATCGAGAAATGCTCATCGATCAAACAATTAAGTTTTCCACCTAAACATGTAAGCACATCTCAAGGGTTAATCCAGAACCATTACCATCAAAGTTTAGTTTCAGGGCTGACTTTTTTGAAGGTCCTGGACAAGATCTTAGCAGGGGGACTTATGCATGCTCTTACCTCCCTCCCACACACTTAGACTACCAGAACTCGACTCCCAAATACATCACAGATATATGTTTTACAAATAAACAACTTCCTTGTGAAGCTGAAAAAAAACTCCCCTGGCAGCCACATGGTCTCTAAGATGCTATATGTATCTGGTATATGTATTTGTAAAACCTAAGATATTTTTCTAAGTATTTTAGAAACTATACAGCCTTGGTCTCCAATATTGCCTATTTTCAACTCATGTACTTTCCTCGTGGTGGTGACCATCCAGTTCTTCAGTGTCCTCTGATTGTCTCTGCTTGTAGCTTCTATATTGCTTCCTGAGCTTTCTGTTCACATTTTAGTAATAATTTTCTTATTATGAGACATCATGGGCGGTTTAATGATGAGCCCATGATGTCTCATAGTGCAAGTGTGATATTGTAAGTTACAATTTCAGTTATTTATTTATTTATTATCATTCAAGGGTCTTTAACACCCACTAATGACAGATTCATGTAGCCATCAACTTAAGTCTTCTTAGGGACCCTATGTAGCTAAGAGTTTTGTATTGTAATGAATAAATAAATTATAGTTGATTTATTTCATAATGTAACAGATGTTCTTATAAATTTTTATGTAAAAGGCCAATATGGAATAATATAATCTGTAATTATTGGCTGTGGCTCACTGGACTGTAATGGAACATATGTCAAAAAAGCTTAGCACTACAGAGTTAGCTTTGTATGTGGATCGGACTTCATTTAAGAATCTCCTCACATAAAACGCAATACAACCATAATCATGGAGTTTGTTTCTCCCTATGGGAGAAGCAGCTAACCTAGAGCCAGACCAGATCACTGCAATTCTGCATGAACCTGAATTGCAAATGACCATGAACTCTGAGCTGCTTACTTTTGTGTAATCTCCTTTTGATAAATAGCATAAGTTTCTCGAACTTGCCCTTATTCGGAGATATCCCTACCTCGGGTGAGATGCATGTATTCATTTAAAACCGGGATACTTAATTCTGATTGTTGCACGCCTGGATGTGTTTGGTCCGTGGTTCCGGGGAGACGGGTTTTACGGTGACGCCTTTTAATTAACATATTTTAACATTTTTTAAGAAACACAACAAAATTTAAGCTACTAAGTCAATCCTCCCTTTTGGGGAAATCGACAAACTCTAACAAAAAGTTTAAACATTGACATAATAAGTCCAAATCAAAGCTTTACCTGTCTCCAAACCAGAATTTTTAGTCTAAAATTAAGTTGCTTAGAAGACGCTTCTATCTAAATCGACTTATACAAAAGAGCACTGCAGGCTCTTGTAATGTATTTTAATTGTTGGCCACTGAGTGCGGTTACCATTAGTGGAACCACACGAAGGTGCACAACGAGGTCTTTAGGGTGGGCGTTTCCCACCCCCAGCTTAGCTGTCCATCAGCCCGCTCTGGCCGTGTTCCTGGGGCTCGAGGGTGTGGCCCCCGGCTACGTAAATCCTTGTAAAAATGACCTTATAATGCATTGACCATACATTTGTAAAAGGTATAGAAATTATTAAATACTTTGAAGTAGACATTTGTTATTATTTTGGTGAAATGCATATTAAGCAATATGCCAAAAGCACCTTTTAAACATGTATTATGAATGCATGCAGTACTTTGTTACACATGCCATTTTACCTTTTACACAAATGACATCATAAAGCTCAAATTGTTTACCTTTGAAAATCCACTTTGTGTATAAATCAGCTCGTAATTAATACATAGGTAATTGTACCTAATTTTATTTTAAAAGGTTCCCTGTAAAACAATAAAGAAGGTTCCATAAGTTGTTGTTTTTTTCTCCCCAAATTCAAAAGGAACTAACACTTGCTGTCCGAGTATCAGTAAAATTACCATTTGGTTCGCTAATAATACACCATGGGTACATGATTCTCAGGCGCACACAAAAATAAACCAGCTGGTGCTTCTGAGGATCTAAACACTGGTTAAAAAAGTGGATGTTGGCTCAGATGCACTAGGAAGCACAGGATTATTGTGCAGGTAATTTAAATAAAATACAATACACAATAAAATACAATTAATCTTCCCCTTTGAGTAGGAACGTAGACCAATGAAGCTCTCTAAATCAGCTGCAATTGAACTCATCAGCACAAGATCATCTCAACAAACCGAACACCTGAGTGCAGTCTTCATGGGCACAGTAAAGCCACTGTCCTTTACCACAGTCGCCCTCCATAGGATACTACAGCAGAAAATCCGCTTAAACCCCTTCTTTAAAAGATTAGGAGATGTTATATGGTGCTTGTGAGTGAGAGGAATAATCAGTCTCAGCGTGCCTCTGTACCAAATTCAAACGAGCCAATTTGCTTTCTGTTGCTGTAGGTTTAATTTAGGTTAAAGATTTGTGTGTGTTAAATAAGAATAATACTTCTAATACTTTACAGTTTAACATAGGTAGAATATGTACATATAAATCAGTTGGTTCAAACCCATTGCTTCAAATTAACTGATCTATATCATTGAGCCTTATGTTAGTTTGTTGCAGCGCTGTTTTACTAATGACGTACTAACACACATATAATTTATGACACTTTACTAGATCAGTGCTTCCCAACTAGTGTGCCGTGGATCGCTTGTGTGCTGCCAGATGTGGCCAGGTGTGCCGTGGATCGCTTGTGTGCTGCCAGATGTGGCCAGGTGTGCCGTGGATCGCTTGTGCGCTGCCAAATGTGGCCAGGTGTGCCGTGGATCGTTTGTGTGCTGCCAGATGTGGCCAGGTGAGCCGTGGATCTTTGTGTGCTGCCAGATGTGGCCAGGTGTGCCATGAATCATTTGTCATACCATGAGTGACATTATTTACATAAATAGGTGTTGTCTATGGAAATAAAGTGTAGAATATTCATAATAGCAGCAATAATTAGTTAATAATGATGTGTGATAAGGGTGTGCCTGGCACACTGCAGTTGTTTTTTAACATTTCTGGGGTAATTACGTATTTATAATTTCACCTCTCAATGTAGGCAAAATCATTTTGTGATTCACTGGCAGATTTGAATGAGTGTTTATTTAATAAATATGATTATGTAAAAGATAAATATTTCAACCGTTATATGTGCGCCAGTAGAATTGGTGTTGCACAGTCATTTTAAACCCTAATGCAGTCAGTGCAGCTCAGCATGGTTCCTGCAATAAATATATTCCAAAATTATGTTCAGCACATTTTATCCAACAATCAATTAATAAAAAAATGTTTTTTTATATATTTTATCTGAAACAGACCCGACAAACAAACATTTTAAAATTAATTTTTAATTGGGTACTATTGAAACAAATGAATGGTGAATGGAGAATTTAGCTAATTAAACAACTTTTTGAGGCAATTGTTGTTGTCATTGTCATTAATTTTCTATTTTGCTCAAGTGAATATTTAATTGCATAACATAACTGATCTGTTTTTTTATTTTAAAGGGATCATTTGATTTGGCCAAACGGAAATTGTGGAAAAAAATAAGCGTTTAAATATTTCACTTCTCTTCTGAGTTAGTCCTGGGTTAGTCGAGATAGATCATGATTTTTGGGCTCTATTTATGTTTCAGTTTTAATACTCCACTAGAGCGCGCATGGAGGCGGCAATTTTTTTGGCAATTGGTATTAAGTGAGTCCCACGTCTTTGTGAAATTTTGTTGCCCTTGATTTTCATCATAACTTTAATTTCGGTCAAACTGTCATCAACGAGGGAGTGGGGAGTGTTGATATTTGTATCGTACATTGTGATGAGTTTCATGAGAGTTTCTTAATTAGGTGCAATGACTACAATATTTTATACTGTGCACACAACGTGTTTGTTTTGTGCTCAAAATGAACGGCAAGGTCCTGGGTTTGAATCCGTCTTGGGTCAGGTTTTCTCCGTGTTTGCCTGGCTTTCCTCTCACTGTCCAAAATAGATTGGTGTCAGTGGTTGTCTGTGTTTCTGTGTGATCCAGCCCCCGTGAGGGACTGCTGTGCCCTATGCTATGCCTGCACAAAAGCTTTCACCCTCTGACCCTGACTTGGATAAGCGGTTTCAGAAAATGAACATTACAGAAATCTGTTGTCAGCTGACAGTGTGTTACAGTTGTGCTTTATTAATAATTATTTAAGTCAGGTGGGATTTCAACAGACATAAACCCTTCTACAGCAGATGTAAACCTACACTTCAAATCGTGTGCCGCAGTGGCTCGTTTTTAACAGGGGGAAGGTGAACTAATACAAGTATCCGTGCTAAAAGGTCCACCACCCCGTCAAAAGATCTACACTTCACAGTTTATACACTAACAACGCACAGATACTCATGTAACATTACATAAAATATACTGGGTTCCAAGGAGCAACTCCGATTTCCCCTGTCAACGGCAGGCGCAATTTTCACACTGCTAAGGGCCCAGGTCTGTTGACAAGAGTGGCTGAACTGACTTCCTCCCAGTAGCAACATATCCTGGTGCTGGCTTCCATTTCTCTGCCTCTGACTCAGCTGAAGGCAGTCTCAGTCCTGGAGGGCTGGAGGCCTACAGGTTTCATGGTAACCTTTCAATTAGCCGCACTTGAAACACCACGTGAGAAGTAAAGACGTCAGTAAAACGAGGTGTGGCAGAAGGCAGCCTTCGAGGAATGGCACTGGCCACTCCTGCTGTAGATGTAAGTTCACTTTCATTTTCTGCTTCCTTCAACGTAAAGCATTAACGGCTTTCCTTGTAGCTTTTTTTTATTTATCCAAATGTGATTGCTTATTTTTTTTAAGCAAATTGTTATGGGTACCCTGTACATGCTGTAAGCAACCTATTCTCCAAATTTGCTGCTTGAGAGCCCTCTGATTTAGCTCTGATGCCTTCCTTACTGAACGCCCTCTATTTTAAGATTGCATTGTAACATCAGGTTAACGTAAAACAAACAGACAGAAATGTACACAGTCGGAGGGGAGGGAAGGTGGAACACTACTTGGGTATTTATAGAGCAAAGAAATAATGCCCAGTATGAAATCCTTTAGTGGCTAAACTCTTTAGTGTTCTTTCTTATAATTTTTTGCAATGCTATTTCCCGTCTGACCAGAATACAGTTTGAAATTTTTCTTGGATTCGTCCAACATTTCAGGAAACTGGGGATAATTGTATGTTGACTTAATCCTTGTTTTTTCTTCTTTAAGGAAGACCTATTGTTGGAAATGTTTCGTTTTTCTGTTTGAGTTGGAGGCATGCAAGACAAATATTTAATTTGTTTTATGTAACATTATCTTATGTTGTTTTTTAAGAAGTTGTTTTTTAACTGGTAGAAATATCTCACAAACTATTTTAAATGTATTTTCCAAAGTGATAAACATTGCCTAAATGTTCTCCTGAAGTGATTTCACAAGTGGTTTTGGGGTGTATTTTATATTACTTCTTTAAAAGTTTTTAAATGTAAAATAGGTCTATTTTGCTTCCGTATCAAATGACGTAAATGGTATCTAGAGGCCAAAATATTTACAGAATTTTTAAAAATCACTCGGCCAATTGCGCTCTCCTCGTCATAATCGGCAAATGACCAGAGCTACACATGAACCTGCAAGCCCATACGTCTCGGTCAACTGAGGTTCTTGAGAAGCCGTGTTCATACACGGCATGATTTGTTCTGCGTAAAATCGCCGTGACGCTTCTACAGGAGGAGTGAGTGCATGACTGTGTGCTAACCACTCTGCTGGATAATAGACCAGTCTGGGGCTCCCAGATTAGGTCAGCGGGTGCAGCCTGTGTCCTATGATCCAGTGATCCCCAGGTGGAGGTACGGATCATGCTCACTACCCACTGTGACCAGGAGTCCCAGAGAGATGACACACAATTGGCAGAGTGCCATCAGAGGATAAGAGTCAGTAGGGCTCCTTGCTATACAGCCATCCCTGCTGTTTTCGCAGGATCCTGCAAGTTCACGGTGCCATTGGGAGACGTAAAACTTTTTTCCATTGTTGCTTATTTGCCTTCCTGGTGGCGGGGTTAATACATAATAGGTATTTAGTTTTGACTGAATTTGTAGTTATGGTTTAAAATAAGTATGCAAATATAGGTATTTACTGAAGGAGAACTGTACCATGTGACACATGGAGTGCGTATCGTAGGGCTGAAATCTTTACTGCATTATGGACCCCGCCTTTCCAGAGTATGGAGAGGGCTCTCCATTTGCCCCATTTGGACTGCTTTGTTTCAGCGCCTGCGCCCCCATTAAGTAACTTCACCAGACTGTCTTCTTAACATTTGGCTCAACACAGACATATAAACACTCTAACATTTGTGACTAATAACAATGATTGCAATATAGTGGTGATTTTATTCTCTAGTGGATCCCGTTTGTTATTTATAAAAGTGAGCCGTTTAAATATAGTAAAGGTTGGATTTATTTATAACGGTGAATGTATGCTCTTCGGTATTGCATTTAAGGAATCGTTTTGATTAAATGCATTCGTCTGATTATGCCAATGTTGTTTATTCTAGCCTTTTTAAATGCATACCGTAATGATCCCGGTGTTTTCAAATCTTACTTAAAAATACAGTGGTGAGAGCTGTGTCCAGGGAAATAGCAGTCAATAAAGAGGGTGAATTTACATATAGTGTCAAACCTGTTTCCAGAAACATTAACATTTGATCTTTTGGTCCATATGCCTGTGATACAGAGGGTGTAAATACATAGAAATACACCGTCATTCTGGAAGAAACATCATAAATTTACAAAGGTGAATTGTCCAGCTTGTAAAGCTTAAGTGGCTATTCCTTAACTGACCGGGATGCTCACACCTCAGTCATATCCTGCTCTCACTGTCGGAGGTTTCCAGCTGAGCACCAGACGCTGTTCCCACCCCTATATGTAACTGTTACATAACAGCGCGTTTCACAAGCTGTTTTCGTTTTGACCCAACGTATAAGTATATTACAATACAATTCCAGCACGGTTATTGCATCCATTATACAAGGAGTGTATGAAGTCCTGCGTGCTTTTTTTGAAAATAATCTTTTCTTTCTAAGGACGGCGAAAATTTCCAGGACAAGAACCAGAAAATAACAGTGAAATCTGAATTAAAAATGATCTCCTGTTTTGGAGCATACCTAAGGTGTAAAACCTGATATTGCATTTCTTACCTTGTCATTCTAGAGCGCTCACTCACACAAAGAAACGCGCGCACACACACACACAGACACACCACAAGGCAGAAGGTCTCTGTATCTTAGCAACAGGCTGCTGTAATTACTGACACAGAAATACATTAGTATGCCAACAATAAAACAATACGTCTTTGTCATTTTCTCATTTATGCCGGGCTCCAATACACCTCTTCCTTCACATGTGTGTTACCTTTCAATTCTGGGACTAAGTCATTTGGGTCTTTTGGTGTAGAAATCGTGTAGAACCTGCGCCTTCCGACCCAGCGATGCGTAACACTCTGTGTCCGCCCCCCTCACTGCCTGCATGGCCCATAGACATGGGCCAGTAATCCGGCAGGTTTAGAAGTTCAGAGACATCACCTTTTCTCCCTACACTGCACTCTCCAGACCAAGAAGACCTCCGTGTAGAAGGTCTCTGCAGGGCACATATCTTCTCCGACTCACCTTTACATCTCCACAGATTTCCCAACCCCCCCAAAACTGTCATGCCTACTACCAGCCTTCTTTTTTCTCTCACACATGCATGCACACAGACACCCACACTCGCACACAAAAATAGGGATGCAAGGTGTGGTAGCATAGCAACAGGCGAAGTAATTACTGCAACAGACTTGGAGCTGGGATGCCATGTAGCATGTGGAGAAAACAGCTGATTTGATTTGTATGAAAGGGGGAAGGGGATCACCCTCCACAGTGTGCTGTAACAAGTGCTTGTTTTTTAGATCATTGACTGATTTGTGGAGCAAGTTTTATCTCTAAAAGTGATGCAAACAACTGAGATTCTGTTTGTTTTGTTGCATAGCAGAATTGATTTAAAGATATATATACACACACACACACACACCCTAGATAGATGGGCGTCAGCGTTTCCGTTTATTATTCATGTTTTAAATAATGAGTATTACTGAGGCGGAAATCATTACATACATTACAACATTATATACATTACTGCAATGTGAGGTGGCTAGTAGTGAATAATATTGAGGAGCCTATAGTAAAGATATCAAATTTTAATGGAAAAACAATGTTGTGTACACTAATGTTATGTGCCTTGGGGAGTATATTTACTGTGTATATTTAAACAAAATGAGAAAAATACACTACTTGCTTAAACCACTGGCAGTACGCCAGGCCTTTTCGTAACTAATACCAACCAATAGACATTTAAATGTATTCAAATTTAGTTCACAATAAGTGCTCAAGCACCTTTATAGAATTTAAGTACACCCACCTTTACAACCCAACTGAAATAATGTTTTAAAAAATCATCGACCATTTATTTCCAACAGTTTCATTACTCACAGCAGACGCTAACATATTATTACAGAAGCCTTTTTAGCCAACTAAAATAAAGCTTTCTTAAATTGCATGCATGATGTATTACGTACTTTTTACTTTGCAAAATTTTTTTAACAATGTACACATTTCTGTATTATATGAAACAATTAAATTAATATACATCTAAGTAAGGGTAAAGGTTAAAATGACTTTGCTAAATGTCTCTTTGTTTATTTGACATTCAGCTTATGAATTAGCCGCCGACCGGAACTTGCATGCCTGTTTGCCTGTTCTTGGTCCCGTTTCGTACATGGGGTCACGACTGAAATGCAGTAACCGAGACAACCCAGATAAATGAAATCATTTTCTGTGATTACAGGTAGGGGAGTTGGTGGAGGAAGAGGAGCCCGAGCAGGGGGCTCCGGAGAACAAGAGAAGGTCTTTTAAAAATGGGGCAATGCAGAATGAGATACTCCTCTTCCTTGTGAGTGAAAGGCGAGAGGCAGCCACGAGGACTGACCGGAAGGCAGCTGGAGGAGGGGGAGGAGGAGGAGGAGGAGGCGGAGTAGGAGTGGAAGTGGCCACCTGGAGACAAAGGGGAGTGTCTGCCGGCTACGAGGCATGGCTAGTGGGAATGAGAGCAGCGACGGGCCCAGCAACACGCTGGCAGCGGCTGTGGCAGCAGGGGGCATGGCAGGCGGGAGCTCGTCATCAGCCGTGTCCACCTATGCTAAGCTGGTCCTCCTTGGGCTGATCATCTGCATCAGTCTGGTGGGAAACCTAGTGGTTTCCCTGCTCGTCTTGCGAGACCGGGCTCTGCACAAGGCCCCATACTACTTTCTACTAGACCTCTGTCTGGCCGACACCATCCGCTCAGCTGTCTGCTTCCCTTTCGTCCTGGTGTCAATCAAGAATGGCTCAGCCTGGACCTACAGTGTACTGAGCTGCAAGGTGGTGGCCTTCATGGCAGTGCTCTTCTGCTTCCATGCTGCCTTCATGCTCTTCTGCATCAGCGTTACTCGCTACATGGCCATTGCCCACCACCGCTTCTACTCCAAACGCATGACCTTCTGGACTTGTGTGGCGGTGGTGTGCATGGTCTGGACTCTGTCAGTGGCTATGGCCTTTCCTCCAGTCTTCGATGTAGGCACTTACAAGTTTATCCGCGAGGAAGACCAGTGCATCTTTGAGCATCGCTACTTCAAGGCCAATGATACGCTAGGCTTTATGCTGATGCTGGCTGTGCTGATCCTGGCCACCCATGTTGTCTACATGAAGCTCCTCCTCTTTGAGTACAAGCACCGGAAAATGAAGCCTGTTCAAATGGTGCCGGCCATCAGCCAAAACTGGACCTTCCATGGGCCTGGTGCCACAGGCCAGGCAGCAGCCAACTGGATTGCGGGATTTGGCCGGGGTCCCATGCCACCCACCCTGCTGGGCATACGGCAGAACTTGCACAACCAGAACCGCCGTCTGCTAGGCATGGAGGAGTTCAAGGCAGAGAAGCGGCTGGGCAGGATGTTCTACGTGATAACCCTATTTTTCCTGGTTCTCTGGTCACCCTACATTGTGGCCTGCTACTGGAGAGTCTTTGTGAAAGCTTGCACCATCCCGCACCGGTACCTCTCTACCACCGTATGGATGAGTTTTGCCCAGGCTGGGGTCAACCCCATCATCTGCTTTTTCCTGAACAAGGACCTGAAGAAGGGGCTTCTGGCGCACCTGCCTCCTTGCTGTAGGACTACACCTCAACTTCCCCGTGAGCCTTATTGCGTTATGTGAGGGACAGCTGGTGGGTTAGTGGGATGGTGGAGGCAATAGGGAAAAATGAGGATGAGGGACCATTTTAGCTGTTGTGGCCTTTTAGTCAGAGATGGAGTAGAAAGGTGAGTTTATAGAACCACAGGTCAAAAAGTGAAGGAATGTAGGCTATCTGTATCATTCCATTGGTTCCAATTTATCCCTAGCAATGGAGAAGACATGAGGGGTGGGGGGCTAATGACTCCTGTCCTGTTTTAAAGTCAGCGCAGCCAGTTTTGATATGTCATACATATACTACAAGAGCATGTACAGTGAAAGGTTGACATAATTTCTAAACCAAAACCAGAAGTAATACACCAAGTTAATGTTTGTCAGGCTGTGGTTGTTTTTGGAGAATGTAAGCAGTTTATTTAAGCTATTGGAGGTGGATTTGTATGAAGGTGGTTAGCAAAACATTAATACCAATATTTCCTTCACAGGTATTCAAAAAGCCTCTACTTATTTTCTTAAGTAAATTGTCTTGGTCTTGACAAATGCTTTGCTTTACATTTGAAAAAAATAACCATAATAAAACCTTAAGTATTTTTACAGAATAATTCAGTTCAAGAATCAGTTTAAATGCATGCATGTATTCTAAGATTTTATGTAAAACGAATGTAAAAAAGAAATAAAATTAAATTTAAAAAAGTAATTCCGATTCCAAAACAGTGATCACTTCCCCTCATAGTTTCTCTATACATGTTGTACCCTAGGAAGAACAAGGCCTAGAATTTGAACCTGCTGAAATTGTCTTGATGAAAATTGGCACGCAGGCTCCCGCCCATGACTCCAGTGGGTTCAGGGAACGGGCTGATCAGTCATTTCCCCCACCCACTCAGTCATGTTAGCTTTGGACATGTAAAGAGAAGGAGAAGGCCTCTATTTCTGTCGTCTGCTTGAATACAAGGCAGGGGAAATTTTGTCCAGGTGAAATATAGTTTTGTCTATTTCTTAGTTTTTTGTTAAATATAGCAACCAGAAGACTTCTATTGTTTTATCTTAATGGTTCTTTTTGATTCTAATAATTTATGCGTTATTGCATTTATTTATCTTAAACTCGTTTATTGGTTAATTTCAACAAACTTAAGAGTATTTTAGTAATTTTGTAGCAAATATTAGTGATGCCATGCCCTTGTAAAAGTATATTGAAGTGCGTTGGATTATATGGATATTCATGAATCAGTAAAAAAAATAGTGTTTCCTGTTTACAAGGGCTTTCATAGAATTGAATTACCTTAATCAAACAATTACTTTGTTCCATTCGACATTTCAGATCACATTAGGAATAAACAAATACATTTTGAAAAATGGATCAACTGTGATGCATTGTTTCTAAAAACAACTAAAGATCAACAGGAAGTGCAGATGCATTATCGAAATTGACAGATAATAAACAGTTATTGCCCAATAAGAGTACAGAGCTAACCAATCCAGTAATTAATGTCTCTTGGATCTTCAAATCAATTTTTTTTCTTGTGACTGTTGTTGATGACGCCCCATCAAAAACAGAATTTCAGGTTACAAAATTGTTTAGAACTGTGTCAGACTTTGGAGAGCAACAGAGTAAATTTGTCAAGTAAAGGTATTAAAGGTGACGTTTATGTTTGGATCAGAAAAACAGGTAAAGGTAGAATAGAGATCATTTGTGGACCTCACCATTTATAATTCTATGACGCCGAGGAGTTAGATGAAACATTGAACAGGGAAGGGTAAAAGAAAGGATTATTTATTTTCCAGCAGAGAAAATCATATTTGTTGTGTTTTAATGTGTTAGAGTATTTTACTCATAGACTAAGAAAACTATTTCTACAATAACAGCCGATCAGGATTCCATAGTAAAGTGAATTAATTGGGTGAGCTGACCAATAAGCCTCTAGGTGTCTGATAGAACCTGGCTCTTGCTTACTCATGACATTACTTTCAAAGAAAACAAGCATACAAGCATACAAAAAAATATGGCCTCTGTCGTATGTTGTCAATATCAGAATATGAGTTATTTTATTATATACTGGCAATGGAATGTAAAGGGCTTTTCAGTGCCCTGTAAAAGGTTCAAAATTCTACGATAAAACATCTTAAAAACACCTTCTAAAACACCTTAAAACCAGTAGGTTAGCAGGTTATACTTATATTTTTAATAATTGGCTCTAGGAAACTAACTGCTACAGCTACGGACCAGGAAAAAGTGAATTTTGATTAATTCTGCCTGATGCTATTTTTGCACACAACTGGATAAATGTTTGATCAGTTGCCCTTTTTTTCTTGCTTCTTTTTGATAATATAAAAAATTGGAATGAAATGAGGGCCAGGTGTAAGCAAGAGCACAGAGAATGCCGGCGAGGGGAGGGCAACACAGCTCCTGTTCATGGGGTAGGTCCTGTGGTTTGGGTCCTTTTCCCCTGCTTTGTTTCCTATTTGCCTGTTATGGCCTTACACCATCAAACGCGGGAGGGAGTGTATACAGGCGAGATTCGAGGTGTCATCAGAGTCAAAGAATAGGCTGAAAACACAGCACTGTGACTTACTGACCACTGGAGGACACATGGCCACATTTTTCTACATCATTTTGTTACTCATGAGGAGAAGAACGCAAAAAAGACCCATTTGACCATCTGGAACTGAGTGGGGGGAAACAACAATTCAACATTCAAAAAGGATCTAAATTAATATAAAAAAAACCCGTGGCCAAGTTGTGATACAGTAGCGATTTTTTGTAGATGAAGACACAACAAAAAAGTCCAAGGAATTACCAAATGGACTTCTATGGATTCTTGTGGATTTTCTTCACCTATTTTGATTATTTCTAATGGCGTCAGTATAAGGTATGATGGTGGCTGGGGATCATGTGTTTATGAAACAAGGGTAGATGGTGATTGAAAGGGGACATTCGGAGGATAGGGTTCGAGGAAGGAAGAGGTATTGGGTAAGCAGTTTTTTTTTTATATGAGCAAAAATGCCTGTTTTAACTTTTTTGATTCTATTTAGGCATACTATCTTTTGTAAATGAACTACGACCTGTGTACTATTCAATCTGTATAATATGGACAATGGACTGACTTCAGAAGATGGGAGGAGGGCTCTTCAACCTCCACTTTTTGCCACGCATGTGTGTTTGTGTGTATGTACGTGTGAGAGACTCTTTGGTGGTTTCAAAGGAGGATCGGAGAAAAACCACTGGACATTCGGGGGGGGGGGGGGGGGGAGTGGCCACAAATACCCAGGAACTTTGATTTTGAAAAATGTCACTTGTGCTAATGCTTACTTCCCAAACTTTCTCAACCTCTGTACGTTCTCGGCATAGAGTCCCCACCGTGCTTGAATCAACGAAGC
>JAOVYW010000084.1:3463526-3477166 GCA_025775045.1 Hiodon tergisus | reverse complement strand
AATGCTTACTTCCCAAACTTTCTCAACCTCTGTACGTTCTCGGCATAGAGTCCCCACCGTGCTTGAATCAACGAAGCTTGGCCAGCCTGGGCAGTAGTGTTTGCATTCTGAATTAAATGATGTTGAAAAACCCTTAAAAAAAAAAAAAAAAAAACCTCAGATCATTCCATTAACGAAAGGGATTCAGTTCTATTCTGCAACACTGAGCAACAAGAGTTTTCAGTCATTTTTGAAAGGTGGTTAATAAGTTTAATAAATGTGTGGTTTCAAAAATAATGCCAAAAATAAATGTTGAGCCTTCTCCATATAGTAGTTTGGACACATGAACCACAATAACGTAAAAGCTGAATATAAGTTTAGCTCATGCATTTAGCTCATCGTTATGAACTCACAATCCGCACACAATTGGTCTCCTCTGATCAAATCGACTTTGAGTCATATCTTTTACACTCAGTGGGAAGAACAGCCTGCATGAGAGGTTCAGCAGCGATTGGAGGAGAGGTGGCGCCTCCCAGCTGCACTGCTAAACTAGTTAGCGATGAGCAAGAAAAGTCCTACATATTCTCACTGACATTTAGCATGCTGGCAACTGTGCAATTTTTTCAAACCTGTCAAATCCAGCTCATAGGGGTCAGTCCTGGGGCTTTAACAATTGAACCAGTCGGAAAGTCAACCGAATGCAACAGAACTAGTAATGCCAAAAAACCTCAGACACTAGAAAGTCAAGTTCACAATGGATTATTTTTTGGCTGTGCACTTTTCTTTCAAATCGCCAGTCTTACTCTGTTTTGTGAAATCTATAGTTTCCCTACAGCTTAAGGAAATTTAATTATTAGTCAAGACTTCCTATGGGAAAATGTTCATTCTGAAGAACAACATCCTAAAAACGGCCCAATTTTCAGAAATCTAACAATTGGACCAAACCAAGTGACGATTGCCGTTTTATCATCATTAATATTTTTGCTGCTGGCCTGGTTATCAAATGTACTGCCTATGCACATTCAGCAGTTTTGACATTGTTCTGTGGGGGTTCTCTCTATGTTGAGAAGGTCTGATTCACAGCAAATCAGCCTAATCCAATGAAGCTCCAGGGAGGCCATACCCAGCGGACATCTTCATGGACGAGCGTCCAGCTGAGACAGGGAGAGGCAGTGGACCTTGCCTGTCAGACCACCCACCGCGAGGACAATCTGGACAAAGCAGAACAGTCGACGGGATTCAGGGCAAAAGAGGCAAGGAGCGGCCACCCGGTTTGTCACTGGTTTTATTCTTAGTGTTCCTTAACAGGCACCTCAAGGCTGAGCCGTTGAGGCGCAGTCGTGCCGAGGAACGAGACGCGTACAATCTGTGGGCCAAGCGGAGGCCGAGGGCTGGCCATTGAATCCATTAAAGCGGGGGATGGTTGGAGCCGAAGGAGGGAGGACGTAGGAGTGGAGCAGTGCAGATTGGGGTTGTGAGGTGACACTCCACAAACGGTAATTAACAGCAAACAAGGAAAGAAGACAGGGATGGTTTACTGGTGTAATGGTTACCGTGGTATACTCATAATGAACAGCCATAAATTGCATGAAACATACTCCACGGTGAATCAAGGCATTGAATACGTACAACTTAACACTGAGAATTTAACAGTCTTCCGAGGTCTAACACTATGAAAATGATGTTTCCCGTTTCAATGGGTGCATTGTCCACTTCACAGAATAAACATCCAATACTGATTTATGTCTAAATATTCCAAGTCACCAGTTTACCTTTAAAAAAAAGTCAAAAATTGCCTTCTTTGAAGTTCTCAAATTTTAATAACCAATACCTGCAAAAAATACAAAATAAAAATAATTATCTGTCACGCATTCTGCTGAACTACTTCAGTATATTGTAGTTTTCCCTTGTATTGTAGATAGTTACAACATTTAATATTTGCATTAAGCAAATTTTCCTAACTTGCACTCTCTTCCATCACCATGGAAACTCCCCTCTCACCCACTTGTCAATTTCTGAATTGGGAGATACATTTGGATGGCAATTCAGCAAGCAGTCCCCGTCACTTTCTCCTGTTCCACCCTTGAAGGTGTTAGTGTAGAAAATGTTTTAGTTTATTCACAGATTAGCAGTCACTTAAGTGATTTTATGGAGTGCAACTATATGGAATTTTTAAGCAAGGGTCTTTGAAGCTCAAACTACAGACTAGGGTTCACCAACAGAACAATTCCACCATCTAGAGGATATCAGAAATATGTCCTCAAGCTTCAGGGAAGACTGAAGATTTATTTATTTTTAGACTGAAAATTATTTGACAAAGCTTAAATAGAAATCAGTTATTGCATCATTCAAATAGCAAACCCTTAAATTAAGGAAGGTTTATACATTTCTTGTAATTGATCTTCCCTTATTTAAAATGAAAAACAAGTTCCCAAAAAGTAAAACGTATATAATAGATTTATTTACAACCATGTCGACAGAACGTACATCCACTACATGACTAAATGCATTTATTACATTTTTACAAAACATTTATATACACAACGTGGAAACTAGAAAGCAAGACATACATATATTGGATTCAGATTCACAAAGTTTAAAAAAAAAAAAACCTAAAAAAATAGTTTTAGATATTACACAGAACACTGATCATTTATTAACCCCAAAAAAGGATCTCAACTAGCTTGAGGTGCTACAGATTAGCGTTTAATTCAGTAATCAGTTTAATTACCATTAATCAACTGAGTTGAAGACCGACTGTCATAAATAGCTGTAATATCATGGATATTGAAAATACATAGTCCAAAACACATTAAAAGATGTGTATGAACAGCAACTACTATTGAGGCAAAACTCATAGTATGAACAATAGATGAGTAGTGAGCAACTTGCAACCTGTCTTTGGTTAAAATGGCAACCAAACTTTTTAAAAGTAGGATGGAAACTTCTGAAGTCCCCTGAAAATAAAGGATTTGGAAACCTCCATACATCGGATACATTGCCTGTGTAGTACAGTTTTTTATTCACTCAATAAAAACACCTCAACTGTTAGACCTCATGCAACATTAAGAGAGCCATGAAAAATAGCCAACGTTAAAATGTAATCAACATGGAGATCATTATAATGCTCATATTGTTTTTCTGGATATCATCTTCTTAAAATATAAAAATACACCACGTGTAGAGAAACCACATGCTTATGAAATCCATTTACATTCTTTTTCCAAGATGTAGGTACAGGTTATTAAAAACTAATTGTTTGGGCATAAGACAAAAAAAATTGGATTGATTGATTCATTTCAGATTTGAAAAGATGCACACTAAGTATTTGTCCAAAATAGATGAAGAAACCAAGAATAGTTAAACCCAGAGATTAAATCTATAATTTCATATAACATCTTCTGTTAATGCATCTCATCTGTCAATGGAAGCATACATGTCCAATAAGAAAAATTAGCCTGAAATTGATGTTGACACACACACACACACGCACACACACACACACGCACACACACAGTGGGTAGGTCCCCCAGTGCTCAGAATTTTGATCCGTATTCAAAGTCACTTTTACACTGAGCACATTTGACGTAATGAACATCCTTTGCACAAAATGTTGAAATATCATCCAGGCTGGGTTAATGTTCAAAGGCTTTATGAAGAGAGAAAACATACTAATATTCTTGTTCTTTTTATGGGTATTTCTGAGGGTGTCGATAACCCTCTGGGTCTGGAAAGAAAACGCAGCTTTGGAAAAACAATGACAAATGGGCCCACCTAGTTAAATATTTCCATTAAATCTGATTTTGCAAATAAAATTATATTGACATTAAAAGCATTTAATCAACGCGTATCTGCTCTAGTCCTTGGAGGTCTCATTCATCTTAATATAAGCAAGGTTAAACGTTAAAATTAGTTTAAGGGGGTTGTTTTTGGAAGAAAGATAAATTGTAGATGCAGTGGCCATCTAGAACCAGTGTTAAAACATTTATTAGATAAAAGGACGATTAAAACAAGATAGACAAAAATAATTTCATATTGTCCTCCTTTGAAGTATTTTCCAAGAACGACAGCATGGAAAGTTTTTTTTTTCTCTCCTTTTAAATTCAATTAAAATAATACACACAAAAAGAAAAATTCAACATCCAACCTAGTAAAGAACTGAAACGTGTACAATCTGCAACCCCCTCTACACATGCATACATACAAAAATTGCCAATGACAGGCCAATTTAACACCAGGATTTTAGAACAGATATTTTCGACAGGAATCCACTCCACATTTGCATTCAACCCGCACTCGTTTCTTGGGAGACCCAGTAAGCCCAGCTAGACTGAAATTGGAGTCCATTCTTGTGCTTTCTGCATCAACCGGATCAACTGGAAGTAGCAAAAGAATAGTTAGCAAAGCTTTCGTTTTTGCACACAAATTCATATGCTCAACATGGACTTTACAGTCTCCTGGGCTGCAAAGGAGCCTGGTAGGCCTAGAGTAACAAGCAGCACTTAGGACACGCCATTAGCCGTTGTCAGATAATGCAGGCAAGTACGAGACCCCTAAGGAGACCACATTAAGGTGCTTACGTGAACATTCTAGAAAATGACACAGCAGAGCAGTTGGGGGCTTACAAATGCACTGAAAAGACTCTGCTTTTCTCTCATTGGTTGAACGATTGATAAGTAGTTTTTTGTGTTACTCTGGTCTAAACGCGAAGGTGCGTCTCCCGTTTTGTTCTCCATTCGCAATATAGGCCTTACGCCAGCTCCCGGTGCCAAATCACTGCTGGACCGGGCAAGCCTCAACAAGGGCCCTATGAAATCTGCGTTTCTCAGATCAGGAGATTCAGGATAAACGTACAACTTGGCCACTTACACATCGCTTTTCAAATACAGTAATTTCATTACTCGAAGTTGGATTGCACGCAAAAACTTCCAGTTAGACAGAACCAAAACGAGACACGTAGCGAGTTCTAGTGCAACATCATTAATGATGCAGGCCACGAATGTTCTCAAATTCTCGTGGTTACGATAACCTGTTAGTACTAAGCAAGCCATGTAAAATCATAGTTTTTGTTAGCATCACAGCCATTTGAGAACGTCAAAGCCACTGCCAGCACCCGCAGCAGAAGCATCGAAACTGCTCACTGAACGTAAGGTACAGCCGCATCACGGTTCCATAATGCGCATACACGGACGTAGACCCAAAATGCTTTGCCAACATGCCTTCATGTTGTCCTGTTGGTTATAAAAACAGGCCTGCTGAGGCTCTTCACTTAATTTTATGAAAAACTAAATTGCCGCAGGCTAAGGTTGGTTTGTTATTCCATTGTTGTAAGAAAGGTCATAGATTGAACCCATTCAGAGTTCAGTCCAAGCTCCGTGATTTTTTATTATTAATCACAAACAAATGTACATAACTCAATGTTAGCAGTAGTATTTGGGAAAAGAAATGTGCTGATGTCGTCTTTTTAATGATACTTCACCCAACGCAAATTCAGAATATAAATCCCACAAAACGTCTGAACCGATTACCGTTTCTATAATGCGCTTTAATTAGTTTCACAGAATTCTAAACAGCAAAATCCAAAAACAAGAAACAAATCTTAAAATGGGGCAAAATAAAAACCTGCTTCATAGAGCCCTACTCCCAAGCAAACCTTACATTTTCAGAACAACTAAAGTGTTCAACTACAATAAAAATGAAAACCAGCTTCTTAAACTAATTTTGACGCAGGGATTTGCATCCCCCATTCAGCACAACAATGTATTCTCAATAACAGCAGACAAAGCATATGTTCTGTAAAGGAACCATATTCAGGACAAACAAAAGCCATCCAGATAAACAGAGGAAAGCTGCAACAGCTTGAAACGCTTCAAGAATAACCAAACTACATCAGCAGTTTTCATTTATTTTCTTCTGTTTTCTAAAATTCAGCCAAAACTGACAAGTGCTACTATTAAAAGGCAATAGACTAGAGGATTCTCACACACACAGACCATCTCCACTTACTTTGCATTTTGTAGTCGAAGGTAAGCTCTTCCCCAGGTTTGATGTGGCGGGTGGAAAAGAACGCTATCCGTGGTAGTCGCTCATCTAGGTTGTCGATAAACACATTGTACACCTGCAGGTTGGGGTTGCACTGCATCGGTAACACCCAGGAGACAGAAGTACAGGTCAGCAGTAGTCTTCAATATGGCTCCCCGGGACCAAAAGCTACTGGTGACAACATGATCAACACCACAATGTTTTCCATTGGATTCAGTACTGAGCAACATACTTTTGTTGTCCACAGTGTGTTAATTTAAAAAAACTAAAACACCCAAATTATTCATGCACAAGCAATCAGCACTTTGTAAATCCAGCCTTTTCTTCCATCACACTAACAAGACACTTCCTGCAGGGGCAGGATGTGGCACTTCAGGGTTTTTGACCATTCCTACAAGCAGAATATCTTCGGAGAATAAGTTTTCAGTTGAATGAGAGACCATTTTCAGCATTGAGCCTTTAGGTGACACATTGTAGCTTGATGATGTAGAAGTTCATGTAGAACACGAAGGTGTTATGGCTACAGTGTAGCACATATGGCATCATCCCTCATCATATCTGAACACCCACCCAATGTGGGTTAATGTGGTCTGTGAACTTGAAATGCTAATAATAAGTACAACCCAGTGGTCCACCACGTAGTGTGTATATACTAAACGTGCAGATATTTTGTAGGGCAGACTTTACTCTGACTTTGTCTGGATGAGCGAGTATTGCAATTTTAATAATCAAGCATTGGATTTTTCATTATATCTACAGTGCTGTTCCGTGAAGTTTTTTCTTAATTTTTTACATTTAGTGTTCTGGCTGAATAGCTATCTGATCCTTTTTCCATTTACTAGCCCAGGAGGGCAGAAATTTTTTTACTCTGCAGTTGCCCAGACCCGACTTACACTGTGGTTGACGAAGTGGGAGATGTTCCCATGGTGAGCAGCGTCCACCGTGTACACATCCTCGACGTAGTCCAGGTCAAACAAGTATGTAGCGCCCAGTCGATCGTAGATATGCCCCCTTCTCTCAGCCTCCTCCGTTGTGATGATCTTGAGAGACACAGCAGCTTCTCAGTTGGCATCAAGATGTCACTCACAACTTATAATGGTAAAAACCAGTGCAACAGAAACAAACTCAGACCTCTATGATGGTCAATTTTATTCTCGTCTCACTAACAATTAACAACAAAGTACCCAATTAGGTTTCACTGGGTCACTATTGAACAGATTATGCAGCTAATGTCAGAACTTGCCTGTCTCCCGGCAACAACCTCAGTACCATTGGCCAGGCTGCTCTTCTTGATGACTTCATCCCAATTCTTTGTGGTTTCAGTCCTCTCTTAAGCTTCCATTAAGACTTACCTCCCCGATGTACTCCATGACAAAGGTGTTCTTGCGGATGTGCTCCATGGAGCGCACACCCCAGCCCCGCCCGTTGTCAGTCTTGAAAATACACAGGTTGTACTGGATGCCCTTCTGTACCACGCGGTTGGGGCAGTCCGGTCCACAGCAGCAGCGCGAGTTGCACTCGTAGATGGGCAGGCCGGCCCGCAGGCGCACCTGGCCCCGGTCGTTGTAGGCGAAGCGGTGCATGGAGGCCCCCGCGCAGCAGCCGTTCACGGGGCTGCCCAGGCAGTCGGTACACTCGCAGCCCACGGTCACCTCGTTCAGCACGATACCCTCGCCCACCTTGTAGCTGTTGATGTAGGTAAAGTCTTTCGGCGGGCCGTCCAGGTCCACCTCGTTCAGCACGAAGATGCGGCCCTTGTGGTTGCGCATTTTGTTGAGGTCGTCCTCCCAGCGCCTCAGCTTCTGCCTCTGCTTGGCCTTCTGCACCAGGGAAGAAGCCACGCCGGCGTCCAGCTTCCGGGGGCTTCGCCGCTTCTTATGCTTCCGCAGCTCTAGGTCCATGTCCTCCCGGAAGAGCTTCAGCAGCTGAAAACATTTCAAGTTCTTGCGTGGCTCCCAGGTGTTCGCCGACTCTGGGTAGCCCTTCCACTTCACCAGGTATAACTCCTGCTCCTAAAAACCGACACAGTGGCAGATTCGAAGGGAGACTGCTGGGCTTTTGGATTCACGCATAGAGTACATACAGGTCTTCTTAAGTGAAAAGCCAGAACCCACCAGCTTCACACTGAGACAATGAGGTGCCACTAACTACAAAAATAAAATTGCTGCAAGCCCAACACAATTACGCAGCCATTTTGTTCAGTTAAATTCTCCTTGAAAGCTTGCTTCATAATAATCATATCTCTGCCATTAATCACTTGCAAGTTCTTAACCTTTAAGATATTTTAGCAACCCTCTTTTCATAATCTAGCACCATTAAAAAGGAAGACTGAAAAGTTACATCTTCTGGATCTATGATAGAAAAACCCAGAAAAATAATTGAAGCAATTACAATTACACCTACCACTGCACCCTCATTGAGGATAAAAGGAAACAGGCCTCACCTTCCTCCTCTTATAGTCACAGAGGTACTCCACCTCGTAGTCATTGAGGTTCTTCCTGTTCACTTCCAACTGCTTGCAGAAAACCTTCTCCTGGCGGCACAGCGTCTGCAGCTGGCTAAAAGACACCTTGCAAGCCACGCTGCATCCTGTAGTGGTACAACCAAACAAGTAATTGTTCCTTTGAATGAATTAGTCACATTTATTACAATTTTTATCATCATACAATCATATGTATTCAAAATTTTACCCATCAATTAAACCTTAATCAAGGCATGCATTCACATCTATTCAATGGCAATAAGAAGTTGGTGTACATGCAGTTGGCAAGCCCCATGACTTTATGCTTCCCGAGTCCCCCAAATTATAGCCAACTGGTCTCCATCACCCCACTGTGATCCCCATTATGTAATCCCATAGAAATACCCCTGCTGAATACCATTAAGGGTTCTATGAGCTGTGGGCAGCTGTGGGAAGGGTCGCATTTCTGTATCCGCTTAAAGAGTTTTACAGGACATAGGCTGGAGAAATGTTAAAATGTTCCATTTACATTTTATTCATTTATTAGACGCTCTCCTTCAGGGCAAAGTACCAAAGAGAGTGTGATTTAGAGACTATGCAACAGTGTCTTATAGTTTAGTGCTGCAAGAGGGTACATATAGTTACAGGCCACAGTAAGACTAGAGAGGTTTTAACATTTACTCCCTTCGTTTCACTAGTAAAAAAAAAAAACCCATTCTAGATATCATTAATACAATTATAATTATTTCCAAGTTAAATTTTTGATATTTAAAATTCAATAATCGACCCAATCCATGACATCGATAATCGAGTTCTGACTATTCTGAAAACGAGAACAGCATCTGCAAAAAATAGAATCAAACCGATATCGAAACTTGGTATGACAAACCCATAATATTAAAAATTAGGGTTAGGGTTTTAACGACAGAATTAACGACAGATAGAACGTATCTGGTTTTATTAACAATGGTAACTGCAACGTGTGATAAGCGGATTATGTAATAATTACCGATTAAATGTTAAATGGCTTTCCATTTAACACCCGTCTTCACCACACAAATATCGATCATGTTAACGCCACCGCTCCGCAACAAGAACACCCTGTTAGATCTAGCTTTCCAAGGGGTGTGTGACGACTACAAAAATTAAGAAGAACACTCAGTTTCGAGCGGTTGGTAAACCTGTAACGCTAATCTTGAAAATCCAAAGAAACTGTAAAGTGTGAGCTGCGAGTATGAGGAATTAAAACGAAACGTAGTCAGGTATTCACTACTGCATCAACTCGTCTGTACAAATGTGTACACTAAGCAAACAGTTTCAGCATGGTTTTATTTATAACTATGAATACTGAGTTTTAATTGAAAACTTTCAAAAGGCACAAAAATATCGCGGTGAGCGCCTAAGAAACGACGCATGCTGCATGACATATTCTGCAAAATGCACCTTCGGATGCCACCGATCACTCAAATGTCAAACACCCAATGCACCGTTAACGTAAAACAGAATAACAAACGACTAGGCAAAATGTACGGTTAAACCCTCACATTCCCTATCGTTAGAAGCACAAAAAAAAAAAACGCTAGCGCCTGATAAAGCTGACCGCAAAACATCGACTAACGCTAGCTAGGTAGTTTCCTAGTAAGTCTACAACCTGTCTAGACAAACACACACCGGTATTAATGAGCCGCAATATTAAAATATTATTAATCTTTTACTCCCGACTGCATACTTAATCAATCATTAAAATACGTGGCTAACAAAGACCTTTTTACCTAACTGCCGTTAGCTTGCTAACTAATCGAGTACTGAATTTGAGTAGCTGTCGACCTAGCTAGCGAATAATAGTAGTTTATTGGTTATATAATGAGAGGTTTTACATTGCTGCACCTGGGCAGTCCAAGAAAAAGGTTTTCGTAAACACAGCACAAACACGCGTGAAATTTAAAGGAAAACTTCCTACCTTTCAAATTTTCCGCCATCTTCTCCCCACCGCCAAAAACTGAGTGCTGTAACTGGGGGTGGGAGGGCATATAGCAAGTTGGTGATTGGATGAAATTCTAAACACGTCAACTACAATAGCCAATAGTCGTTGGACTGTGTTGATGGATTTTCAAATACATTGAACCGAGCCAATGCAAATCGATGCAAAAATACTGTGTTGAAGTTTAATTGCAATCTAACCAATCAGATGGTGATCCTCTTTCTTTTCTCCAAGGTAAACGTACACTCAGTACCTGGTATATTTTAGTATGCAAGACGTAATTTTGGTTTTATTAATCGAACTAACCATACGTATTGGGATTAGTTTCTCCTAAACATTAGAATATCAACATAAAATTATATTATTGAATTGTTTACTGTGCAATGACGCTTGGGAAATACACTCTTGATTTCATAACGTTTTAAATTGTACATCCTGTCTTGTAACCTACTTGGGAATAGCCTCATATGTACTTCGTCTCTATGTTTAAACTAATTGGGCGTTCCTCACTTCGGTTTTTGGAAATTCATATTTGTTTTATAATGGAACTTTCTTACCATCCAGTTTTACGGAAGTTTCGTTTTTTAAGCAACTACAAATGATCTTCCTAAACCTCCCCTGCGTTCCAATTGATTAAGTAGGGTTCTAATTAAACTTTGTTCTACTCTGTTTATTGTTACCTTAGGGTTCCTTGGGCTCCTGGAGGTCCTCATCCAAGAGGAACTCTAGAGTCAAGCTAAAGGCAGGCTCGAGACAGAAAGGAGAAAAAACTGGAGGTTTTAGATTAAAGGCGAGCAGGAAGTTCTGAAAAGTTCAGTACCACAGCAGGGTGTCACCAGCTCTCTTAGCTTGTCCAATGGCCTATCTAAATACAGTGTACAGTGCTAACTATTATATGTTTAGGAGTGTGTCTACTGTACAGTTTTGTTTCAATTTCTAAGCCATAGTACTGAAAAAGTGATATTATTAGCAAAAAATATATATTATATATAACAAGGCTTTGACCCGGGTGTCAAATTAATTCATACTAGTTGTTATTTAAAGGGCTATCTAAGTGTGCGTTACATTTACTAAGGTCCCAAATAAAACATCTGAAACCTCAGTTATTGAATTTATTCTTAATGAATTTTGCAGATCATAAATATACAGTAGTTTGTTAGCCTGAATTACTTAGGAACACATCCACATAAACAATGCCATTCAGGATGTACTTGGTCACCACATTCCTGTGTGCTTATTCGTGGTACAGGTGGTTTGCAGATTCATGCAGGAAACAGTGAGGACCAGCAAGGTGCAAACCTTTATATACATTTGACAATGGGAAACCGCAGGCTTTAAAAGCTACCAAGGCCTCAGGTTTTCGTATTATCTCAAACTACCATCTGAATAAATTAAAAAAACTCTTCTGTGTCAGCATGTCCAAAGTTAGGCAGAGTTAATAAAACAACAGTTTGTAACACTCAACATATTTTACTTCAGATTTGGTTCCTGTAGTTATATTATGAAAGCTCCAGTGAACGAGTCAAAATAATGCTAAAGTTACATAAGATAGCAAGCTGGTTGTTTTGATGGTAAGATTATTAGCATCCCAGCAAAGGTAATAAACCCTTAATCCTCTGTTCACTTTGTGAACTACTGACCACATACTACAACTTATACAAAGTTACACAACAGCAGTGGAGGTACAGTTATTCTAAAATTTGAGAAAAAATTCAGAATAATGTAGAATTTAACATTTACTGTGCCTTGTCATCAAACGAGTAGTAAGATACCTCTGACAGCACAGTAGCCCATGAAGCCCGTCATCACTTCAAAACCGGATATGCCCCTCTTTGTTTTTAGTAAATATGTATCTGCGTATTCATTTTAGGAATGGGGAAACATACAGTATAACAGCTTTTGATTTAAATAAAACATAAATATTCAGGCTTGACATTCCTTGCCTAAAAGATATTAGGTGAGCTAAATGTTGGTATTTTGCATATTCAGATAAATTTTTTCTGATCCCTGCTCCAATTTATGATTTCTCTACATTATTCTCAGTTTAATACTGCTTATTTAGTGGGCCTTAGTGTCATCTCCAAATGCAGAAATTAAGAGCTCTGATCACAGCGCTGTTGAAAAGTAACAAAACTTCCACCAATTTAAAGTTCAGTAATTCCACAAAAACATTATAGTGTTTTGAAATTGTAGCATTGCTGGGATTTACATGAAGCATAGAGTATTGCAGTTCTTAAACTACAGTTCATATTAAGTAGTGCTTATTAAAATTAATATAACTTTATCAATGACGCTGAACATTGGACAAGGCAATATTAAGTTACTAATGATAGCCCCACTGAGCATAAAATGGGCAAAATATAGTATTATTTCTTATAAAAGCTTTCCTACAAGGCTTTGATCATGATCTATCCTTGTGGTTGCTTTGGCTGCTACCGTGAAACATTAAGAGATGTATCTCATCTCATGTAAGAGATGTCAGCAATCAAAGACTTATGTTTTATTAATATCACAATAAATATTAGCATGGGTATAGACTTTCTATATAGTTGTCATCTCGCGATGTGGTTCTGAGTGCGTAGGCAGGAATATAATATAGGCAAACGGTAGCTGTGGATGATGGAAATGGGTCTACATGGCTGTGTCACTTCTGTTCCCGTCTCCAGATGATGACCATGCCGGTGGCGTCGGAGGAGGCCAGCAGGCTCTCATCACAGTTAAAGCTGACATCCAACACCGGCCCGCTGTGGCCTTGCAGCTTGTTCACAATGGCTTTGGTGTTGCGCTCCACGTCAAAGAAATACACGCAGGCATCCTCACTGCCAGTCACTGTAGCAAGAAAAAAAAGAGGGCGAAAGCACGGGCAGGTTCATTTGTAATCTGTAGCGGTTTCGGTTTTGGCCCCAATGTCAAATCTGATTTATTAAAATCAGTAATCAGACAATAATGTGTTGCCTAGATGTAGAAAAAGAGGTTGCCCTAGTGCAAGTCTTACCTACGCAGGCTCCCTGTCTGAAGGACATCAGGGGGCAGAAGATACTATGCAGGAGCTGAGATCCATGTTGGATGGGAAAGCTCCTCTTCAGCTGTAGAGTGCCCTCGTTGTCCACGACCCTGTCAAACACTATCCACTCAACTGTAGTCCACAACACATTTTAAAACAGTCACCAAAAAAAG
>JAOVYW010000084.1:3443332-3463426 GCA_025775045.1 Hiodon tergisus | reverse complement strand
GCACAAGCCCAGACTCCCTCCTTCAGCCCTCCCAACACAGCACTGGTGAGACAAACCTGTAGAGAAGCAGCTTGTTTACACAGGCATTGACCAGCAGGGAGGGGTCCCGGGCCTCTCTGCTGATCCAGGAGCGAGCTGAGATGCTGGAGATGGAGCTGCCCTCATTCACCACCAACCGTTTGGCTTTGGTCAGCTTTCCTGCACAAAGTTATCGGTTCAGTTTGTTTGCCAGGCACCAGGAATCGGAAATGCACAAGGACTATACGCTTGCTATCATATGTTTAGAAGAAATGGTTAGAAATGCTAAATACAGTCCATTAACATTCCAAAATAACTATATTTATTGAACACACATATGCACTCATCAACCAGTTTTAACCCAGCAAAAGTCAGCAGTAGCTCCTAAAATCGATCCCCTTCCCCAGGACCATACCTGTGGCCATGTCAAAAAGGAAAGAGAAGATGCTCCCACAGTCGTCCCCAGCCCATAGGATTCTGCCTGGTGCATCAAAGGACAGGGACAACACCCGGCCCGTCAACTTGCTAGAGCCCCCCTTTACTTTCTTCCCGGTGGAGATGTTCACCACCTGCAGGATGTGCTTACTGTTCCCCACCTGGGCCATATATTAAAGAAAGGCAAGGGAAAGAAAAAAGACACAAACAGAAGGTGAATCTTATCATAATATAAAAATGTAATGGATGCCTTTTGCAGCTTGCATTGTGCTTCCTTTCCAAACATAAGCCAGATGTTTTGAGTGTGGACAAGCGCATTCACCACAGTCAGGTTGTTATTCATGGGCTGGAAGGTACAGCAGAGTAGCTCGCTGGCATCCGGGTCAGCCACCTCCCGAATGCAGCGCCCGTCCTGTGTGTTCCAGATGCGCAAAGTGCCATCCTGTGACGTGGACACGATGATGTCATTGCTTAGGGACCAGGCAAAGTCCGTGACAGGCCCGGCGTGGCCTCTAAGGGTGACCTTCACACTCGGCGGAGCTGGGGATAGCGCCATGATAGACAGTGTTCCGTCCAAGGAGCAGCAAGCCAGCAGGTGTTTGTCGTCGTTGGCAAACTGAAGCCGTGGGACTGAGGGACAGACATTGTTGTTAAAACTCCGGAGAAAGCCCTGTGGGCAACGCGACGGTATGGAGTGGCCATAGTTTCTCCTCACCAGCTGAGTCCACGTGCTGGTCAAAGATGTGATGCATGCCAGCAAAGGCGTAGTTTTCACTCAAGGTGGTGTCCCCTGCCATGGCACGGCTTGCCTCTGCCACTGAGGTGGGCACCAGGCTGCCAGGGGGCCTGGAGACGGGAACACAATCACATTTATCATGGGTGTGTATATATATACACACACACACACACACAGTCTTAATTATTTAAATGTTTGTACGTAAATGTACAAGAAAACAAAAACTAGAATTACATTCAAAGACAATATACTGTCATATCAATATTATATCAAGTATGTTAATTTCCTTTAAAACAATTTAATTCAAATTAACTTCCAAAAGATATCACCTCCCAAAGATTATCCATGTTTCTGGGATGTTTTCCCTTTCCATATAGTCCCATAAAATAGCACTGATATTGAAGGGACTATATTCTATATTTAGATCTTTCTTCTGCTGCTTTGAGGTGGGATGACCCCTGTGCTTCAAAGTTAGAAAGTGACAGTCACTGTATACATACCTCTCATCATAGACCGCCCTGTTCATCTGAGCCTGCAGCTGGTAGGAACCCCGACTAACTGACCTGCGATGTCCCCTTGCCCCCTGGGCCCTCAAATCCTCTTCGAAATCCTGCCGAGGGACAATCATCCAGAGCGGTGAACATGCATGACACACAACTGGCTGAAAGAACCCAAAGCAGATACATTTCCTGGAGACATGTACCGCAATGCAGACACACATAGATTACAAATCTCTGTGATAGAGCCTCTACTTCCTTCCCTGTCTTTCCAACTCAATATTTTTAACCATGAGCCACGCTACTAAATCTTCCTCAAAATAACCTTTCTTACAATCATTTCTGAATGATCTTGTGAGGTTTTATTCTTACTCCAACCGGTATCAACTGGAACTGCTCTCACTCACTTGTTTCAGAAAAATAAAAATCCCTGCTATACAAAGAAAAGGTAAAAATTCACAGAATTGCTTGTGAATTTCCTATTCTCCACAGGACGAAACAACACCAGAGTAGAGGTCCAATAATCAGCGTAAGTTCCCCCCTCTCCATCTATGTGTCAAACTGTAGTTCACTCCCTTGCTTTCTCCCTCGGTTTCTGACCTCCATGCGGTCCAGCGTGGTGCGGGAGCTGCGCACGCTGCTGGCTCGGAAGCTGCTCTGCTCAGAAAGGGGCCCGTAGCGCAGGCCCAGCAGCTGGCTGCGCAGTCTCAGGTACTGTCTGCGCAGCCCTGGCTCAAAGCCACACTTTGCATTCTCTCTGAGCAACTGGCTGCGCCGACGGATGTACTGCGTGCGGAACTGCGGGAAGGTAGGCGTGCGGTAAGCATTGTACCTGCAAGGGGACGACAGCAGTAGAAATATATCAGAGAATCACTTGGCAGACCACAGCATAATGGAAAAATAATACCATTTGCAGGCAGGGTGCCTGAAAAACTGAGTGAAATCTCTCATTCCGTTATATTGCCAGATGTGACCAAGCTCACCTTGCGTCTACTGCCAACACCTGCTGCCAAACTGCAGCCATTCCACAGAAACTCGGGGGAGGGGGGGGGGGAGGCCGGGGTGGACGTCAAGTGACTACATGCAAAACGGAAACAAAGATCACCATCAGAACAAATCCTAGTTCTCAATTATCAGTGTTATAAAATGATGAGACCTCAACCGGCAAAACCTCACTTTCCTCAAGCAGACTAACGTTTAACTTTTTGTAGTGGGACAGCTAATTTAATGAGATAACGTGTGATAATCTAAAACAAAAGAGACAATTTTTCTTTATATATTGGCTTCGTAGTATTCCTGGCCACAAACTCAAGTGTAGAAAAGCTCTTGGTTAATTATCCTTGATATTAAAAATCTTCAAAGCAGAAAACGTTTTTCCTTGATTCCTTAATTTATCTTAGTAAATTAAAGAAACACATAAAATAACACAAAATAAACACAAAATTAACTCGAAAGTTCCAAAATAAAGACAGATTAATAAAATTTGCCTTGTATGGCATAAAACAATATACATAAATGTAATCACGATAAAGGTGAAACAAGTAATCAGTTAGCTCTGCAAATCCTCAAACCAACCTAATTTATTTAGAGACGTTAGCTTGAGTTGGTAATATTGAATAAGTATAGTTATCTCGCCGGCTTTCTCAATCGTTCAATAGAAATGCAGGTGTTCCACACAAGAGTGAAAAATCATCAAAGACTCAAACTCGGGGCGTACTGGCTTTATAGGACAAGTTTCGCAACAAACCAACTGCCAACTTGGTTGACTTTACTAGATAGACTTTTAGTTACAAAACAAGTATCTACATTTTTACGTTTTCGATTGAAATTAATAGCTTATTAGCTGTCCAACAAGATAAATTATAAGTGCTACCATAAGTAAATAACGTTATAGTGTAAAGACAGACACGGCCGCCAACATGAAACGTAGAACAGTGTAAGACTTGTTCACGCAATTAATCATTTGTCATTGTAAACTACCCCCCTCATGTGACATGACATTACATAAAAATCTGAAAATTCCATCGCCCATGGTACTTAAATGGGGACTGCAGAATTGGATCTTCTACGATAGCTTGTCGGCTAACTCCCTATCAACATCGTTACAATTCAATTGACAATTATTTTAAAACGCCGTTTTCGAATCAGACTCAGACTAAATTAAATGGTTAATTTTTAAACTAAAACGAAAATTACAATTCTGCAGCGCGTAATGCATTATGATTTTAGCCAGTCCCATTACTGGAAATCTAGCAAGATGTAGGCTATGTTCTTTCACGAATGACAGCCAATGTTCTTGCTAGATAAGATAGCAAGTCGCATTTAATTGAAAAAATCCGCTTACAATTCAGCCTGAATGCATTGATCTTCTCATTGTGACATTGCGTTGATACATTCGTTATTCTATATTCCTGTTTTTTCGAATCTGCGGGTTAGTTACGATAATAATGGACTGTAAACCGAACCTTTTCCGGATGCTTACTGCAAAGAAAGTCGCCTCGCCTTCGTGATGCCAGCTGAAAAAGGTTGCCAGATTGTACTACAAATCTCCTAAAATGAATTACAAATTCGATTATTGTAGTTATATTATACATTGGTTTTAAGTTATTCAGTAAAACAAAATTGAATATTCCAGAATATTCAGTCTACTAAATTATATTATTATTAAATGATATTACTGTATTTCTATTATGAATCACATCACATTTCATTGTAGAACACTCATAAATATGTAGCATTAGCTATCGTTATATAGCTATTATACACTATTTATTATTTAATTATTATTAACTCTCCCAAATCGACAGGAAGCCAGGGATTAAGGTTGAAAAATTGCCGTATTATTGAACAATTCACAGATTAAATTCATTCTTTTGCATCCACTTGGCAACCCAAATCCAGATCACATGATATTATATGCAGCCCTGGCAACAAAGTAACAAGCATCAGACAGAAATACCAACCATCTGGAATGGCCGTGGTGGGGATTCTTAATAGACGTAGAAAAAACTGCTCGGCAGTCATATAATGCGCAGTTGTACTGCCCCCCAGAGTGAAAAATCTGAACTACTGTAGGTACTTATTTCTGCTTAAAATGTTTAAAACAACCTATGTTGTAATAGGATTATTGAATAAATCGGAGTACTTTACACACAAATTATTAAAAACGTTAGAGAAGCGTCATATAAGATTGAACATCACTGTTATCCTTATAATATAATAATAATAATATATTTATTAATATAAGGCTGAAAATGAATCCCAGCTGAAGCAATGCAGTAGAATCTATTGTTATTTTTTTTAAATGTAAAAACATTAAATGGAAATATTATATGCTACACTGTTTGCATTATTTGAGTTTAAACTGTAGGTTGCAAAAAACTAAACATATAAGCAAGGAGTATTGTATCATTGAGGTGTTGTCATTGTGACTGTGTTTTAAAGACATAAATACATATTTTCAAAGAAAAAAAATATTTCCCTTGTGCTTCTATCATCTGAAAATGATAACGCTTTTATGGATTTTTTTTGTGATGTCAATAATGCAAATTTTGGAGTTGACTTTGAGTTCAGCAGTTCCGGCTCTTGAATTGTTACTTAGCATTAGCTGAGCACAAATATGAGTTTAATATATTGTACCGTTCCTAGAAAGGATTCAGAGACTGATATGGAGGAAATGGTAGCCACAAGCTCTTTTTTTTGTACCCCATCTCAATTTTCACGGTTTTACGGCAATGGTCAATCAGTTAAAACACTGTCCTTTACCTGCTTCCCCCCCCCCCCCAGCTGAACAGCCTCTCACCCCACCTATCTAGCCAGCCACCCCCGCCCTGGGTACCCACTTTTTTTCCTCACCCTCCACAGCACCAATCAGATCCGCTCTCCACCCATGACTCTAACAGCCACTGTGATATAGCTGTCCCCACAGGCTACCTGCAGTACCTAATTTTATTGAAATACTCTTTTTTTGATGAGCTAATCTGCCTAAAGCTTTCATAAATATATCAAGCGCTGTCAGAAATATACCCTATCGAGCGTCAATGTGGCAATGATATTTCATCATCAGCCAGCAACTTCATTGTCAATCCCATCTAATTTAATTTTTTGATGTAGGGTGTCAGGTCAAATCAAGTCTGCTTATTGACATATCCAAACGCGCAAACAAGCAATGAAAAACTTTCAACAGTATCAAATTAAATCAATACAAATACAAAATGCCACTAGAACGATATGGACCACTATGGAACGCAGGAATCCACCTCATTGGCGAGAACAATGCCGACTCCACATCAGGACTACAATGTATTCACAGAGTGTGGTCACTAGGCTTTCTGGCATGCCTGTACAACGGCCGATTGATCCGCTGGTCAGTATTCAGAACAACAATTTCTCAGAGATTCAAATTAGCTGTGTGTTTGAAAAAAGACACATTTCAAGTTACAGCGCATCTTTACTTAAAAAACAAAGAAGCAGTAGGTTAACCAGCTCCTTTATATCTGTGGTATTTATGATTGTGGTTTTTTTTGGTTTTTTTACAAATGTAACAATTCTCAGAACCTTCACCCACCATGTCACATCATAGCTACATATGGATTTACATGGAAGCCAAAAGTATGTGGACACCCCTTCAAATGAGTGCATTCAGCTATTTTAGCTGCCTGACTTGCTGGAAAGTGCACACAGCCATGCAATCTCCATAGACAAAAAAATGGCAGAAGTGGTAGGCCACACAAGCAAACAGAGTAGGACTACAGAGTCCTAAAGTGTGTAGTGCGTAAAAATCGCCTGTCCTCAGTTGCAACACTCGCTCAAGTTCTAAACTGTCTCTGGAAGCAACATCAGCACAATAACTGTTTATTTGGAGCTTCGTGCAATGGGTTTCAATGGCCCAGCAGCCTCACACAAGATCACCAGGCGCAATGCCAGGTGTGGGCTGGAGTGGTGTAAAGCTCCCCACCATTGGACTCTGGAGCAGTGGAAACACGTTCTCTGGAGTGATGACGCTTTTCACCATCTGGCAGTCTGACGGACGTATCTGGGTTTGGCAGATGGCAAGAGAACACTGCCTGCCCGAATGAATTGTGCCAACTGTAAAGTTTGGTGAGGGGGAACAATGGTCTGAGGCTGTTTTTCATGGTGCAGGCAAGGCCCCTTAGTTCCAGTGAAGGGAAATCTTAACGTTACACCATAGAATGACATTCTAGACTATTCTGTGCTTCAGCAATGTTCCAACATCTAGTTGAAGAATGGAGGCATTAATGGCTGCAAAGGGGAACCAACACAATATTAATGCCTGTGATTTTGGAACGAGATGTTCGATGAGCAGATGTCCACACACCTTTGGCTACGTAGTGTACTTGTATCCACATGTTTCGTATAAGAAATCATAGCTTTAGGTCTCTAGTTTTAATTTTGTGGTGGATCTTGAACTAATGTTTTAGGTTCAGTAATAACCACTGCACTAAAAAATGTTTTGACTACTAGGTAAACACTGATGAGAAATTTTGAGCCCTAATCATTTGATCATGAAACATACTTCAATAGTCTCAATGAGACACTAAAAACAAACTGAAACATTGATATTTTTACACTACTACGTTTAATTTATTTGGAATTGCTAACTATTTTCATATTTAATTGTGAATGACCAAATTAAAATTGGTCTTATCCAATCCAATCAACTTTGAGCTACCTCCAGGCCATCAACACACTGCTGGTCAGATGGGCTGATGAGAGGTTCAGCAAAAATGTATGGATTTCCCTCCCAATGGCACTGAGAACCTGCAGCCCAGACAGGAGATTCTATTTAGTGAGGGGCCGTGAGAAATCCTGCTGATTCCCTCTCTCCCAGTCCCAGGCAGCACTCAGACAGCTGTGCATTTGTTCACAGTCGGAAAATGACATGATCCAGATTTGAACCTGCAAATCGAAATCATAGGGTTCAGTCTACACTTGGCTGAGTGCCTTTACCGGGGGCTGCAATGATACATTTTTTGGTACGAAGCGTAAAGATGAGTAGTAATAAATGATGTTATGTGGGCATGCCTGGAATAAGGGTCTTTAAGGGACAAAGATTATAGTTTCTTAAAGAAATGTAATTCAGTTGTCTGACAGCTACACGACTGTGGCATCTCTGGTCTCAGTGTAGTGGATTTCAGCATTGAGAGTCACAGTAGACTGCTCAAAAGTCTCTGAGGGTCTGGGGCATGTCTTCTCTGGGCTGACCAGAGGCTGAGGCCTGGACTGCAGGGGGAAGGGGAAGCGGTCCAGTGGGGCGTGCTCAATCCGGCACAAACTGTCCTCGCTGTCACTGTTGTAGCCAGGGTTACAGGCTCCACCTCCTGACCATCTTAACGATGGTTCCTCATTGGCCAAACTGATTTCCCCACCAGGTGACCAATCCTCCTCGGTCTGAACTTCCTTCTGTTTCGTTTTCGGCCTGTCCTCCATTCTCATTTCCTCCTCTCGGCTAGGTTCCACCTTGCGAAAGGTGTGGCGAGCGAAGATCCCAATGCAGAACATCTCCACAATCACAGAATAGTGGTATATTACTGAAAGAGACAATGGGGAGCTTTTAAAGTCCTTAATGCATTGCGTAATGCATTGTAAATGCGTTGTATAATGTGGTATACTGGTCTGGATGGGATTTGATCTGTTCAATTTTGTATATTGCCGTTTTAGCACTTTAATGGTAAGGACATGGCTAATATCCCAAACACTTACGCTGAGAGCGCATGAGATCAGAAAAGGGTGGTGTGCAGGGGATGACTTCTAGAGCTCCCATAGTCTCGAGGATGCCGCTTTGCAGCCCGCACAGCACCAGCACCACTATGATGCAGATGAACTTGGCCCGCAGCCTGTAGCCCTGCAGAGACCCCTTGGTTGCCTTGTAGAACAGCAGATAGCCGTAAAAGGACAGGAAGGTAGATACACCAATGATGGCATTGACATACACATTGGGATTGACGGAATCCACCTGTGGGACAAGAAGATCAGCAGATGGTTTGAATCCCCAGGAATACCTCTGTGTATTTATTTTTTTCTCTTGTCAGATGTTGAGTGACAAATGTGGATGTGGACTAGGGTTCAGTGCATTGAAAGCATAATTAAATGAAAACAGTTTTTCCACACTCAATTTTGTTTTGTTGTATTGGCTTGAAGCATGAGGCCCACAAAATAAATCAAAATTGTGTGCAGACAAGCGGTTTTCATATTGAAACATTAGCCTATTAGTTGACACACCAAAATAAAGTACAATTCAAGGCTAAGATGTTCTTCATCCTTTACGTTTCCAACCTGGCCATTTAAATCTGCATATTGTAGATACATGTACTATGTACTATGAGTTGAATTAAGCAAAAACTGATCTAGTCTTAAATAAAATTTAAAAAATAGTATACACCAAAAATGCAATACTGAATTTTTATGTTTGTCAAACGTGTATATATAGGGCATGCAATTGGCATGTATTGCACAATTTTTTATTAACCGCAGATAATTGTAACTTATTTTATCCCAAATAGAGATCCCTAAGCAGACTTTACTCACATCCCCATAGTCATACTGTTCGTCGGTCCAGAGAACCAGGGTGACAAAGAACAGGATGGTCCTCACAACAGACAACTGGAGTACAGCCGCCATCATCCATCCCAGGCTGGTCCTAAGAGGAGGGCCAAGACAACAGGCATTGCTGTTGTAGTTTGGTGGTTTTTGCTTGTTTTGCTCACAGATCACAGATACAGATACCTGTTAAGGGCAATCATGGGGAGGCAGCAGCAGCAGCAGCAGGGGAAGGGGTCAGGAGAAACCAGCTGCTCAGACAGGGCCTCGAGCATCCTGGTCTTGCCCCCAAAAAAGTCAGTGATGAGACCCATGAACTTCAACAGGGTAATTGAGTGGTACCTTAACGGGGAGAAACAAGAGGTATTCCACTTCCTCTCCAGCTCTAGTACTTCCAATAAAATGGGAGTCAGGTTGCACATATTTTGTTGAGGTGCAACATAACCGCAACCATTACTTACAATGATGCAATGAAGTTACAGAGTGAAGATGAGCGAGGCACATACAAAGCAGTAATGGAGGTCATTCCAAAGACCTGTGAAAAGACAAAGTCAATAAAGGGGGAACATGAAATTTAGTAACGATAAACAATACCATTTATTTATTCCAAGCAGGGTATACGGGGAAACCAAAAACAGGGATACTGTACCGGGTACATGCCCAGAATCCAGAGGCTGAGGCGCCGACGTCGAGAGGAAGCTATGTGTCGGCAGAAGAAGCCCATCTCCTCGAGGAACAAGACCAGCAAGATGAAAGCCATCCCAGCCGGGATAAGGAAAAGCCATAGTTCATTCCTGATCACTATAAGCAGGCAGAGGACACGCACATTATGTACCACTACCCTGTGTCATATTGTATCTGTGAGCTGGGGGGCTGTTGGCAGATGTTCATATCCTTAATAGGATACAATTTTACTTTTGACCCATTTCCACAACCAATGAAATTCAGAGTAAGTACAGTGCTATTGGGCATAGCAGCAGTGCTGTGATTCGAACCAGTGATCGCAGAATTGCGCTGAAATTGTCATTTTAAATGACACTTAAATATGAATTCAGTACTATATATTTTGTATGCTTCCCCCGTTCTACTTAGTGTATTTAAGTATAGGTGTGTCAGTGTACTTTTTACTAGAGTGGTGTGAATCATAACCATGATGTTGATGATGATGAATATAATAATAAAATAAGATAAATATAGATCATACATTCTCTTTTTGAAATGGAAACAATGACAAACAAGTTAATTATTGTTTGGGAAAGACCCAAGAGGAAACTTACGACAGAAGGATGTTTTAATGAGTAATGTGGAGTAGAGAAATGACTAAATAAATATTCTATAAATATCATGTTTCTTATCAAAAGTAAACAAACAGTGAAATCAAAATGGACATAATCTTGAATAATATATAAGCACACATAAAAGGTTTTTTTAAGATGAAAAGTATAGTTTTATAAGGATGAAATGTGCTGGAAGTTCATAAGACCCAGAACTGCTCTTTAAAACAAAGCAAAGGAATCATCTTTGACTCCAGAGGAGAGTTTCTTGTTCACCGTGATTCTTATACATGTCCCATATACACTTTGATTAAAAAGTATCAGTCCTCCGTGAATTCACCCTATCCACGCCCCACGTTCCACAGAGCACAAAGCAACCTCCCGAGACAGCTAAGAGGCGGTATGGATGACGTCCCTGCTCACCGCTGAAGAACTCGGATGACAGCGGGATCTCTGGGCCCTCCCAGCTGCAGTTGTACCCTCTGCCCATGGTTCCCACGTGAACTAAGGCACGTAGGTCTGGGAAAAGGCTACCAGTGCCAGTGCCAGCCCCTTGCAACACATATAGAAAACATCATTAGTGACTAATAGGACAATTTTGGTTATACGTTATTGGTAAAAATGTGCAGAAAACTGTACTGCATAGAGGCACATAGCCCTCGTAAGGCAGTGCAGGAAAGCAAATAGTGAATCCGAGTTAAAAACAGGACAGTAGGCTGTATCTTGAAGAGGAAAATAAGTAGCCTGGTGCTGAAATGGTCTTTAAGTCTAAGATGTATTGAATATGATAGTGGTATCAGCATCCAAATCGCACACATAGTGAACTTTTCATTCGTTTTTAGGGTCAATTACCTACCCCAGAGCAAGCGTATTCTGACAATTTACTTGCCAAACTCACCCAGAATAGAATTTTGTAAAGATCCGTGACGTGGCCAGTATGGCTCTTGCTTCAGCTTCTACAGGTAAAGGCAGAGAGATAAACCGCAAACAAAGTTGTCCTGGTCTGCTCAGTCTTTACATGGCGTCCTGTTGACTGAAGGATATCTTCCTGAACAAAGTGATTAATGATTGACTGAGTGCAGGTAGGTCTGCAGGTACCGAGCTAAGTCCGCTCCACCATCTAAAGCGATGGTTCCCAGGAGAAGGGTTCAGGGTAGGCTACAAAATGCAGGATAAAAATGGCACATTTAACATACATGTCAATGTACTCTAAAACCAAGAAAAACTGTTGGATGTCTACAGAGAAAGCATAGCATTTGATTATTTACATAGAAAGCGTAGCATTTGATTATCTATATAGTTGTTGACTAACAGTAGCTCATCGTTGTCTTCCTCTGAAAGCATTTTCTACTTCTTTCTGATCTATCCCTTATGAGGGGAAAAAAGTTTAAAATTGTGTCATGAACTGTATTGGGAACATATGACCAAGCATTTTTACTTTTTCTAGCCTCAGTTCATGAAATGCTTTGATGGGATGCTATCGTGAATAAAAACTTACTTGACTATCAAAGGTCAGAAAAACAAAATGCATAGAGAGTGGAGTGAGCTACAGACAGGCATTAGAGATTAATGAACATGGGGAAAGCATTGGGAATTACTCTTAAGCGGGATTCCTACACTGAATGTCTTCATTGAACATCCAATATACATACACACACACACACACACACACACATATCACATTATTATTAATACATATAACATGGATAAAGTGAACTAAGCATATAAGATACTGCAGCTATTGCAGTATCTTATATGGCTTGTAGATTATTTAACATAGATAAAGTATAAATGAGACCGTTAGATATACTCCAGTTACTCAGATGTGCATTCTGTGTTCTTTCTGCTGTTAAAGGGACAATGTGTGCACACTGTTTCCCAGCGGCGTACAATAGCGGGGTCGCCCCGTTTGGGGAGTGTGCCTCTCCGTTTCGCCTGAGCTCAGCAGAGACCCCGGAGCTAGCTTCTCTGCGCCACAGCTGACTGGACTCTTTCGTTTGTTCCAGTCGCTCTTTCCCGAGGCCCCGATGACGCCGGCATTCAGCTATTGGCAACATAAATGCTGGTTGCCGATGGCGCTTGACAGTACGTTTTCTGAAAAGCGAGGACTTCGGAGAGAAGCCAAAATGCCGGGATCCAAAGGTAGGGTGAAAGGATTTAAACTGGTCCCATTGCGTGATTGAAAAAGTGTGATTCTAAAACTAAAAAGAATAATGCCTTAAGTTTAAAATGACTGAATAGCAACACATTGCTCAACACCAGATCAACTAAATGTTTTTTCTACATACTAGTCAATCATTGTTTTGTGAACATACTTCAGATTAATTTATTCATCAGCATAGGCACGCGAGAACGGTAAATTGTCAAGTCTACTAAAATAAGTTGTTGGCTTGAAAATTGATAATACATTTTATCGAAACCTCAATTTACCTACACAAATGAAGTACAGCTGCTGTCTCGCTGTCAGATGAAGGGCTCTACGGTAAACCGCTGTTAAAGTATAATCAGGGTACCAAAAGCATATGTTGTCCCACAGCGCAGTGCTCAGGTAACTTTACTCATTTTCAACTGACAAAACACATTTTATTTTATTTTTCAGGTAACAAATCGGACAAAAAATCCTCCACCAAGGTAATTGTGTTCTGGTACTTTAAAGCATTATTTGTTCAGTGGGGTTAGATTTCTGCATTCCTTGGATGCCTTTTTCAGGGACAATTACTGAATGTTTCAGGTTTAAGCGTAATTGTCTAACAATACACCAAAACTTAAAATAAATACACAACGTGTGTAAACACCATTAACTGGATTCATGTAATTTATCAATTTTTTTTTTCTTTGGCAGCCACCTCAGAGTCCTAAGGACCAACCCAAGAAAGGTGATCAGAAAGTAGATGATGGCAAAAAACAAGGAGGTAAGGAAACGGAAGAGATGTATTTTATGCTTCATAAGGCGAGCGACTAACTCTTATAAAATACAGAGTATTTAGTCCCCCCTGAAAGCAACAGTCAAGAGAGACTGCAGAACACAGGTCTCCTTGAAGTAAAAAAAAAACAAACCCAGTACTGATTACAGCACTGACAGAGGTCAACATCCGGACTGCGCAAGAGCAGGAATGGCCTCCTAGATAAGGAATTTGCCCGTCTGACTTCCTTCGCAGGAGAGCCGAAGGGAGAGAAGCAATAACTTCCAAGTGTTTGTGAAGATGGCTCTGGAGACGCTGCTAGGCTCCAGTCACCGCAAATACGAATGACCCACAAGGGAGGCGTGTAGACGATCAGCCAATCACTTCAAACCATCCCAGCCCCGTTCCTGCATGCACCCGGCAGTCAGCGACTTGTTTTATGGCAGTTTTCCACCCCCGCACTGTGCTCCTAGCTTAAGCTCTTCCCTGCATGCAGTACTGCCTCAACCGAGCCAGGTACCTCATGCCCACCCCTCAAACCCCTCCCCTGCCCCACATTATCAGAGAACACCTGACCAACTGATTGGGTAACCCCACCCTTACATGTAAATAAAAGGTTCTTACTGCAGTCTTGGTGTCCGTTTTGCCTGGAAATCTCTCCTCACTGTATTTTAGTAACAAATAAATATTGCCTACATGTTAATTCCAGCACAACACAGCCTTTTAGCAGATTAGCCACAGACCACTTTTAGGCTGACTTCGATCATGAGGGTAGTGGGGAAAAAAACTGGAATATTTACACAACCACCAAATTAAAGAAGTTTTAATGGGAAATAATAACTGGAATATAGGTATATTAAACATGACAAAAAATAAAATCCAAAACACAACAACCAGGGGTCGTAGTCCAGAGAGAACATGGAGCAGAAAGTGAACGTTTGGCAACTCGTTGCTCTCCACTTGATTAACTGTAATGGCACAACAAGGAAAATAGACAAGCACAGGGATTCTAAGCTGAGCAAAGGCAATAAAATCTAAAAGTAAAGGGATGTGCTACCGAACTATGGTCCAACAGAATTTAAATTTTTAAAAAAGAACAGAGACACTATCCTGATGACGTTGTACACTAATCAAAGAAAATTGTTTTTAAAAAAGTTTTTTTTTTTTCCCCAACAAGTTTTCCCAGAAGACTGACAGGCTTATCAAGACTTGAACAGATCCAGTATACGCAAGCTACAATTAACCTACGGGCTTGATAAAGATATGGCTATTGCCTAGTATGAGAGATGTATTGCCTAACCAATATATAAAAGTATGTCTTTCAGCCCTTCCAAGTAACACAGTAACAACGCACACATAAATTAACTGTATGACCCTGTTTCCTAAAATAAACTTATCACTTTGACTATAGACCACGCAAACAAAGAAAATACATATTATTAGTGTCTTACAGCAATAAGGAAAATAGGTTGGGGGGCGTACAGTTCTCTTAGTGAAACCCACAGATAAAAATGTCACATAATGGCATCACTGGTGTGTGAGTTTTGTGCTGTGCAGCAAGTGATTGTGTTCAGCTCAAGTTTGGACTGGGGCAACAGGCAGGCCAGTTTTGCATATCATTGGCAGAGAGCACGAGAGCGAGATGCGGTCCATGTTCAGTATCATTTAAAAACCCCTGTAACCTTCAACACAAGAAGACCAGCAATGTTCCCATAGTGCTGTTATAGCAATACTGTTTAAGCACATTAATACCCGGAGACAGGTAAGAGACTGTATATCAGAGAATGAATGCCAAGCTGCCAAATGATGGTGGTAAATCACAGCACAACACTATTTGGGTACCAGCATAGTTCTAGTGACAGGTTACGATCGTTTGTAAAGTGTGAATGTTGGAGCTGCTTCACTTTTAAGGGGCACGGGAAACACAGAGGAGATTGCAGGCCATTGTGGAATGGGAGGGGTCTGCCTTCACACAAGAATGGTATTGGGCACTGGAGGACTGGCACGGAAGGTGGAATTCAGGTGGAGGGAAGTGTTCTCTAGTCCTTTGTATTGGATATTCTAGAGGGAAAGTCAATAGCTGGCATTGCCTGTGCACTAGGCCTCCAGCACAGCCACTGCTTCAACGAGTGAATTTAAATTTGCCATCTGCCTTTCTCCTTGCATGTTCAGCGAATGAGACGATAAAACACCCAACAGCCAAACGTCACCCAGTGGCTGGCCCAGCTCAGCTCTGTCCACTTCTGGATGGTGTGATTGGCCACATAGCCCTGGAAAAAAGACAAGCGATCGTTACATTTACTCCCCATAAGTTGGGTTAGCTGAGGCATCAGGCAGGAATTTGCTTGTGGAGTGAATCTCACCTCATCTCCATCCATGTTGTCCACGTCAGCATCAAAGAGAGAGCCCAGGTAGGCCAAATGGAAGACGGCTAATGCGCCAAAGGCTACGTTCATACAACACGTCCACAGAGTCTGGAGGGAAGCGTCAGGTGCATTAACATCTTACGTCAATCACTTACGTACCTTCCTACTCAAGTAATTAAATCTTATTGTCTGCTGCTTCTGAGGTTCACAATGCAACACAGAATTTCTGAAAATATTACAATATTGTTATATTTCCGTAAATATTGTTATTCCGGTCATGGTACGAAAAATGAAGGGCAGATCAGCACAACAAATTATAAATACACACACTATAAGGCTAAAAGTAAGTGGACACCTGCTAGTCAAACATCTCTCATTCCAAAATCAAGAGCATTAACATGGAGTTGGTTCCCCTCTGTGGCTATAAACGCTTCCACTCTTCAACAAGGCTGCTGGGCTATGGAAACCCATTTCGTGGGCCGAATTCACTAATTTGACAGGGAGTCCACATACTTTTGGCCTTGTAATGGCATTATCGCGTATTTCTGCGAAATCTTAAATTGATTAATATTATTTAAAGTCAGTATTGCCAGTGCTTCGCGAATGCAAATGTAAAATGACAGCATAAATATGCAATAGCTAGTAATGTTGAAATGCACCTTCTTGTTCTGGTGACTGCAGTCTGGGGGGCAGCGCTTTGACAGGATGCAGGCACTAAAGATCAACGCAAGCCTCTTTCGAAGAACTGGAAAAGAGGTTGATACCATCACTCAGAGCCTGGGATTGCACTGGTAAAACAGTGGTATAAGACTCATGTTTTTGCTCCATCCATACATCCAAGAGCAGCTTGAACGTTCCAGAATTACAGCCCCAAAAGGTGCTTACTACAGTGGTACTTAATGCAATTAGACAGCCAGAGCTGTTCTAAACTGAACAGCACTGTTATTGTGAAGCAACAGACAGCAACTAGCATGGACTGACCTAATCGTTGTCATGGAAACAATCTGGAAAATAGTCTGGCCATGTCTATACTGCCATGTTATCGATGACACCGTTGCATGCTAAATGTCCAAGTAAATACGAAAATCTATTTCTGTGACATCAAGACATCCAATATGCCCTAAAACAGAAAATGAAATGCAAATCATCCCCCAATAAGCAAAGCAGCATCGCATTTACAAAACGCTTTACAATTTTCATACATATACCACATTACCCAATTATACTCAATAGACCCTTGTCATGGACAGGCTACACCCCCAGAATGCGTCTACATGCAAGTTTTGGTCCAATCACACATACGTACCATGCTCCACGTAGGTTATGAAGCCCAGGGATAGCAGCACAGCCCCAAGATGAAAGCTTAGACCCTAAAGAAAAGAAAATGAATAAAATCAGGTATCTCTCCCAGAACATGGAAGTCCACAGCATGCACATGCTGAACAGAGCAGGACTTTACTTACTCGTACTTTAAACACAGGCAAGTTACTTAAATATCACCGTCTTGAATGGCGCGTTCAGCCTTTTAACCAAACCACTATTGATTATCAGCAGTCATTTACCCCATTATCCCCAGGTCCTACTCACATGCAAAAGTGCGCTGGCTGTGTAGGTCACAAGGATGGCGGGAAAGGTGCCAAGTCTCAGAGCACTTCGAAAAACATCTGTACAGCAGAATTCACAAGAGTGGCTTGTGCGCTCAGAAAGAAACTTAACTGCAGAGCTTCAGACTCTCTTATTTGGTATACTTCTCATTTCTGCAATTCTGCAGTGGCCAAACCATCAGTTACATGGCCATCCTCTTTTATGAACAAAATTAACTAATAATAAAAACTTTAAAAGTTTGTTTAAATTGAATAGTGGATATACAGAAATGCATACAAGTCTATGAGCAAAGGGGAAAGCTTTTTATAAAAAACAACCTGTAGACAGGAATAAGGTGACTCTTACAGGTGTTCAGCCAACGAGACATAGGCAGATTCCAAGACGTCACCACCTCTACCATGGACCTGGGCAGCTCCACACTGAGTGGCCTTGCTACCGTCATATCCCTGTTGAGTGACAGGAATACGTGCCTGTCATTCTGTGTTCTATAAACGCACATGGGGGGGGGGGGGGAGAAATGACAGGCTTCGAAGGGAGATGGCAGCGTTTGAAAACGGACCATTTCAGATTGTCCTTGTCCTCTGTGAACCCCGCCCCAGCCAGGGTGGTGGTGGTCTCACTCAGGTAGCTCACAAAATAGTTGCTGAAGTGGAAGGAAACGGCGTTCTCGTACGCATGGAGCCAACTGCAGGGGAACAGGGAGGAGAGAACAAATTCAGCAAAACAGAATTATGCCCGGTGTTGGACACAGGAGGCAAACCGTTACAAAACATCTCACAAATACAGTAGCACCTACACTAATACCGGTCACATCACCAACGGGATCGTACATTAAATGCGATTGAGTGAATCGAACACAGGTTCTTATTATACCAAAAACCGAAGGCCTACCTTGCGATAGCACCTCTGAGAGGCAGAAAAGAGAAATCAAGGGGAGGAAAAAATAAGTCAGAAAAAGATACCACTCCCATTTAACAGAATGAATGTCAAATCCACAATTTTTAATTAAAAGATGATTGAATAATGCCACCTTATGATACTTAATTAATGAGGAAATCAATGGTTGGTGTGAAATGAATGAAAGGGTACGTCAAGGACTGTCCTTTGCTGGTAAAGCATATTTCACTTTCATACCCTTTAGGATTTAGGATGCTGCTTAATACTGGCAAAGATAGCAAAGGGGATTAGCAATTCTTCACTTAAATTCACTTCCGATTTACTGCTCCTCTCATTGCCTCATCTTCCTTCTCCGATTAGAAAAGGTCTTTCTTCCTGAACCACCAATCATTAAAATGTAGTGCAGTAAAAAACAATTTTTTAAAAAGTCAAAAAAATAAGGATGATTACACCATTTTTAGATAGGGCTTGACTTTTTAATATCATTCCTCTCGAGAGCAGTGTCAGCAAAGAGCTCCAGTCCTGAGGGTGGAATGCAGGCGTGTCCCTTTCACAGGGATTATGGAATGTTTAAGTGAAAAGCTTTACCTGCTTTTTCGTTTCTTTTTGCTGAGGGTAAGAGGCCAGACAAGCAAGGAAAAAAGAGGATCAGGCATAAGAAGCAGGTTAAGACAATGTCTTAATCATACAACAGATACAACAGCCGTCAGACACCGTTTACAAACATACATTACAGCAAAAGAACATGCAGAAAGTTTCCCCCGCAAGCTTCTCCAGTGTGCCCTCTGAAGGACAGACACCCAACGTTAGTCTGAGCAGTTCTGCCTGCAGTTGCATCCACAGGCGAAGTGGCACCTACTTGCGCAGGAGTCTGTCCCCGTAGATGGGGATGAAGTAAGGGAAGAGATACGGAGCAACGCAGTTGGAGACGATCAGGCAGACCTGGCACTTCACCCAGCTCGCGCATACCTTCCACAACCAGGACCAACTCTGACGGAGAGAAGGTGGTGAGCGTTCAGACAAAACACATCAGGTAGTTCTTCCACACTGTGCACTAAAGCTGGCGTGGCACCTTCAGACAACAGGGGAACAAATGCCACCCAGGAGTCACAGATAATGTGACCAACACTGCATTGACTACTGAACCAGAACAAGACAAAGACGAGCCTGGCAGACGAGTTAAACGGCATACCAGCTTGCGGCTCTCGATGGCCTCCTTGTAACTGTTGAAGCTGATCCAGGGGCCAAAGATGACGGTGCCCACAAAGTAAATGTAGCCCATGAACTCCACCGGGGAGGGCACGGCAGCCACACTGCCCCGGTCCAGATCAAAAGCCAAAGAGATGGCCTTCATCGCCACCACCATCTGTGAGCCTGGGAAACCGGAGGATGCTGGAGTCAGAACACACAGCCCTGCTTCAAGTAAACCATTTTCACATAAAAATACGTTGTTAGCTAACGTCCTGCAGTGCATATGTATTAATATCCCTATAAGACTTGAACAACATTATTTTTCTTTTTAATAAGTGCACATTAAATCAGAATAATCTGGTTTATAGTTTACTTACATCATACACATAGACAATGGTCATAAACTGGAGAGAGTTGGAATAAAACTACACATCACCTCTCATTTTATGCCAGGTAACGGTGTCCATCATATGCAGCTCCCTGGGGAAAAACAAACAAACATGGAAAACAGACGTGATACAAAGACTCAAATATCCGATACAGTTATGTACGTTTCGTAAGTTCATTGGATACGTTAAACCACCATGAGTGAATCGGATATATAACCATCTC
>JAOVYW010000084.1:3419229-3434587 GCA_025775045.1 Hiodon tergisus | reverse complement strand
TAGAATGAGGGGACGGTGTGAGAGCTATGTGAGAGCCGTGTAGAATGAGGGGACGGTGTGAGAGCCGTGTAGAATGAAGGGGCGGTGTGAGAGCTGTGTGAGAGCCGTGTAGAATGAGGGGCGGTGTGAGAGCCGTGTAGAATGAGGGGGCGGTGTGAGACCCGTGTAGAATGAAGGGGCGGTGTGAGAATAATAGAACGGAGAGAGCGTGTGCTGTCTGTCATAATGGCCTCTGGAATGGATAAAGACATCAGGGGTATAAGCAACTGAACAAGAGGACCCACACAATTCCTCAGTAGAAAAGCACAGGCACTGACAGACACTTAAGTTTATGCTCAAAGATATTTCCATTCCACACTGAAGCAGAACATTTTATGTAGACTTAATGTTTTATATTTAAGAACAAACTGGATAAAAGTTTAGTATACAAAGGTCCAGTTTTTCATTAAAACAACGTCAAGGTGGATTAACAGTGGGAATTAGAGACGGGGGGGCATAGTGTTTTAGGAGTGAGTATCTCCAACCAACAGCAGGAAGGGGAGTCCCCTCGCCTTGCACGTGAACTGCACTTGATACTCTACTGAATTGCACGTATACAACAGAAGTGGTATGTGACACAGACATTGAGGGATAAAACAAAACAAGAGCATCAACAACCAATCAGTTCACAGTGGCAGGGGAAACACAGGAAGCGCCCAGAGAAAAGCATGATTGGTGGAAAAGGCAATAGAGAACTCAGTTAACTCCTAATTAATAAGCAAGAGAGACTCCAGCACAGAACGTCCAAAAGCACACAAGCCGGGGGTCTGACACGAGACACACAAAGCACTGTGACAAAGCACACAAGCCGGGGGTCTGACACGAGACACACAAAGTACAAACTACAATGACATCCAACACAGGATATTACTGGCCAACATGAAGGACCTAAAAAAAAAAAAAAAAAAAAAGCACCAAGATAAGAACGTAAGAAGACAGCAGCAGAAAGGAGCAAATCTTTTAGTAATAAGTACACAGGAAACAAAGGCAGAGACTATTCCCCCCATTGAGAAGATGGGGGCTTCTTTTCATCGGTCACTAATAACCGCGCAACGTGCATACTGATGGGAGCGTCTAGTGGAACGAGCTGTAAAAAATTCAAAACCTAAGATAGCTATTCAATATCGTAAATTCATTGCATGGTGTTGAAATCAAGAACCTAACAAAAAAAAATTTAAAAATATGACCGTGTATGTACATATTATATTTTACCTCTCCGTAAGCCACCAAGGTTAATGTTGCCGGGGGATTTGTGCTAACTTTAGGTGTTTTCGTGTGTTTTTGTGTTCCGTTTAAGCTTACCCAGTTTTTTAGAGTAGGAGAGGAAAATTGCTATTGATAATTGTTTAAAGTGCGAAAATTGTTCAGTGTATTGTTCATGACATAACTGTTCTGGTTCAAGGAAATGTTTTAAAATAATTCATCCTTTTTATATGCATATATAATAAAAGAAATTAAGACTTGTATGACTCTGGCTCACAGATATAGGCAACATCGCGCTAGGCTTTTGTCCATTTCATTCCTCCTCATTTACCTTAACTCCAACTCCTATTAACGATGGCGTTATGGACGCAATTTGTTTAAAGCAGTGAATTAGTCACATGTAAACTTTCCATAAAGTTCCAGGAACAAAGAATCAACAAGTGTTCAATTAATAATAAAAACATGGAGTCGTTAACCTTATTTGAGGAAAATCAGGGATATCATTTCAATCAAAATTAATTGGTAAGAATGTGTTGAAGGCAGACAGAAGGCGTTGGACATTACTGTCATCTCATGGGTCATGGCTAGCCATTTTAGGCAGTAGTAGTAACACTGTAGAAACATAATCCCATCAGTCGATGAACGGTAGACACAAGAATACCTAACTAACAGTACCAAACAGATTACAGAATCAATTGCCCATACAATACCCATTCCACCAAAAACAGCCAATTGCAATTTCTTAATGGCTACATGAATGGAGTTGGCCTGCTGCTGAACTGCCCTCAGAAAAACAAAGTGTGCGCAGCCTGTTCTGTCCAACAAACTTACCAGTCTTACCAATGGATTAGTCATCGCTGAAAAGCCTGCAAGCGACAGTTCACTGTGTAACTGTTAAAGAACTCAACGCAGAGTGGGTTCCCAGGGTGGAGGGGGAACGGCACATAGGTCTGACACAGCTGTCCACATTTCATACCATTCCTAATGATCGTTTTACAAACCCGCTTCGTGCCCAACAAGACCGGTACGGTGCGGTGCGATGGTCCATTTAGGCAGCGTTTCGTCACGCCACATGTACAAACACGGAGAAAAGCATTACAGGAGTCTGCAGTTCCTAAAACAACTCTGAACCTTTATTTTGTAACAAGGAGGGTGAAGAACCGAAACAGAAATGAAAAGGTTTGTACATAAAACGCAGGACAACCGAGTACCGGCATCATTACCAATAACAACTCTGAACAAATATATTAACTACCTGAACCCAGAGCAAACCAAACCCGTAAGTGACATGAGAACAGGAGGAAGCGCTAAGGAGATTATAGCAGGAGACAGAGGTAAGATGATAAAGGAAGAAACAAACAGGCAAAGTGAGCAGTTTCAGGAAAGTTAAATAGCACCAATAAAATTGTACACCTGTGGGGTATTTAACTGGTATTTTCTTCTTCTACTGAATAATACCATCCCTTCTCTTAACGGCCCCAACAAACACGAGACCCGATACAAAACTTGCAATCGTGAATATGGCGCGGCACACCTGTTTATTAGTTGTATCCTTCAAACAAACAAAAAATTACGCATTACAGTGAGCGAGTGGGATTTGCTGTGTCGTCAGTACTAAGACGCCTCTTACAAAACACAAACCAACCCTTGCTTCAGTAACTTAACCACAGAATACAAACTGGAACAATGTGTAACGTTTGCCCAAGGCAAACCTCGCACCTCTGGAGAGAAAGAGAGAGTGAAATCTGCCATCAGTCCTGGGGCACTCAACACCGAACTGTTCCCTCCTTCAAGAGCAGGAGACAAACCAAACACTGCCTTTTAAACCGGGTGGTCAGGGAATGCGGGAGAAAAGGACGTAGACAAGGGAGTGTGACATCTTGAACACTGGGAGTGTAAAAAGGAGCAACAAGAGTGATGGGTGGAGGTTTATCCAGGCTGCAGGTATCCTCTGTCACACACACTCCATCAATCTCCAGCCGTCCACCTCTGCAGCACTCATTCCATTTTCTGCCAGTCCCCTGAAGCGACCCTGGCCTGCACATCAGAAGATCTGGGCAGGGATGACAGGAGGCCGAGAAGTGTCCACAGACAGCCGCTTTATGTCTGGCTGATCCCACACTACAGTCACTGGCGGGAAAACATACGATGCACCTTGCACGTGAGCACAGACGCAAACACAGTCTCGACTACTCGCTTGCTATGCAGGGGGACACAGGCCCCGGGGGGCGCCGTACCTCCGAATGCGTCTGTGAGGGGGTTTGAGGGGGGCGTGTTTTCTTTGACTCTGAGGCGTCCTGAGAGGGAGGGGAGCTCTCGACTCCTCCCTCTCCTCTTTGGCTCTTCCTCTTCCTCTTGGAATCCTTGGCTCTTCCTCCCCGCCCAGTGCTGCTCTGCTCCTGCAGCTGGATCTGGGGAAGGACAGGGGCAGCCAAGAAAAGCAAGGCCAGTGAGATACAGGATGGGGAAGGACACAGAAACACTGTGTTCAGTGCTGAACACAATTGCATGCAATTAGCGACAAATAAAACATTTAGTTGCATAAAAACATTAATTACAGGCAGTCTTTTACCACAGAAGCACTGAATTCTCTCAGACCCCCTCACACACACACACTCCTCCCAGCTCCCTCACCAATATAAGAGTGTGGAGTTCTTGGCGAGGAGGCCGTGACGCCGCCTGCAGAACGCGGTGGATCACATGCGTTTGGTCCAACGAGACTTCCAGTAGGTCTCCCTCTAGCTGCAGTTCCTCCAGTTGACTTTGGGTAGTAGGGGACAGCTCTATCACAGGACCCCTGAGAGAAGGAAGCAGGGGGAGAAGGGACTCCCCACCTGGAAGGAGAACGGGACGGATGAAGCTGTCCGGTGCCACTCCTGACAATGGAGCAGTTCACGAGAACTTCTCCCAACCACGAGATTTGGAAAAAAGAAAACGGAGATGCTAACCTTTTCTATTGTGCAAGTCCCCTTTCTTTCGGTGTCCATTTTCACATGCCGCCTGAACAATCACAATTATAGGCATCACACGCAAGTACATCTCAAGGACCACATCAAACTACCAGCAGGGTTTCAGTTACCACGCATACATTCATATCAAAGCAAACGTAAGCGCATGTGTAGATAAAACATCCCTACAGGCATAGCCAAGTGATGAAAATGAATATAAGACTATGAAGTAAAACTAACCGAGTCATCAACTCTCTTGCTGGCCGTTTTAGGGGGACCGTCATCCTCCGTCAGGTCGATGACACCCTCCTCTCCCTCACCCCTCTCCGTTTCCTCGGAATCGGACAGCACGATTACAGAGTCCTTTTTGTCTGGGCCCTGGTTTTGGTCCTGGTCCTGACCCAGGGTCTTGCTTAGCTCTCGCAGCGTCTCCAGCGCCTTCCGCAGGTCAGGGCTGTCCAGTGCCTGCTTGGCTCGGCCCTGCCAGGTGATGGCCCTCTCGGTGAGGCTCTGCAGCGCCTCGCCCTCGGGCAGCCGCACCGGCAGCCGCTGCAGCGCCACCAGCAGGGCCAGGATGGTCTCCAGCCGCGGCCGGCGGCTCCGTTGGCACAGCGGGCACATGAAGCGCGTGCCCCAGTCCCACCAGCAGAGGGGGTTGACAGGGGGCAGCACTGGGGGAATAGGCACACACCCGCCGTGGAACCAGTCTTTGCACAGGTGGCAGCGGAGGAGCGGTGGTCGGGGCGGGTGCCCGCATACGCAGACAGCGGCGGGCGACTGGTAGGAGGTCTGGCCCATGTCCTGGCTTTCATTTAAACGGTTTGAGGACAGGCTGGAGACGTCCTGCTCCGCGCGGTTGCCCTTCTCCAGGCCCGGTTTGGCCAAGTTGACCTTCTGGAGCCGCCGTATTGCCTCCTTCTCCCGTTTTTCTCCTTCTTTGAAAGCGGAAGCCTGAGCAGGAGGTGAAACGGAAGCAGGGTCATGAGACAGATGAGCTTATCACAGACATACCAGTGTGTAGGATATTTGTTACTGAAAACAAGGGGAGTGGGTGGCATTCACCGATTACGTTGATTCAACTAACAAATGCAGAGCTAGGGGTGGTCATTCTCCTCATATTACGCATCAAAAAGGCTCTTCTGAGCCCACGATGCTCATGCGTTTTGCACGAGAGCTGACCGCATTAACACAACGGAGGGCAAACGGGGCCCGTGTGGACTCACGATGGCTGCTGGGTCCCTCAGGTCCTGAGCCGTGAGGCCCAGGCTGTCGGTGTCAGCTCTATCCCCCTGCTCGTCTACTCTCCCCCTGTGCTTCTGTACGCAGGGACACAGCACCTGCAACACACACCCAGGTCCCCCACCACTTAGAAAGGCCTTCACAAACAGCCACTTCTGCCCGTGCCTCCAGAACCCCACATTACCTCCAGCAGGCTGTATTGAGTGTTCTTCTTCAGGAAGGTCTTGCTGGCCTTCTCTCTCCACGAGTGAGCGAGGACCACCTGCAGCTCCAGCTGCCTCAGCTCCATCATTAGCACCGGCAGGTCCCGCCCGATGGCCACCAGGCCCTCCAGGTCGTCCAGACAGGGGTAGTGTTCTCCATTCTGCAGGTGGTGGTAAGTGGTGGTGGGGAGGGACAGAGCGGGACCCAAGGTTTAAATGGGATAGGGAGCAGGGGGGTGAGGACAAAGGAAGAAAAAGACCTTCCACCCACCTGGATCTCCTCCAGGTCGGTCACCCATGCTCTGGCTTGGCTCAGACAGCCCTGCAGGGACAGGATGTTGGGCAACTGGACGGGGATCAGGGTGGCTTCATTCACAATGGCCTCCAGGGTGGAGAGAGGGTGCTTCTGTCTGCAAAGGTCAGGAAACGGCCTTTAACGCACAGCGAAAGCACAGTGCAAGGTGTTCATCGTCAGCGGGTCTGGTGTTCTCGAGGTGAAGTGGTGAGCCTCGCCTGTGCTCCAGGCAGATCTGGGCCTTCTCCTCCCAGCGCTCAGCGATGGTGAGCAGCTCCTGAAGCTCGGCCATGGCCGTCTCCACGGCAGAGCTCTGCGGCACGCTGCAGCCGGCCTCCATAAGGCTGCGCAGAACCCCCAGCGTCACCTCGCCTCTCCGCGGGCCCAGCGTGCGCCGCACCTCCTCCAGCCAGCGGCCCTGTTCCTGTAACCCCCGCAGCAGCCCCAGCGCTGGGGGTTCGGCCGCCAGGGTGCCACCCCGCTCCAGCAGGGACTGCAGCTCCTCTAGAGGGGGCGGGCCCTGGCTGCAGTCACAGCCGTTCAGGAAGGACTGGGCTTCGCTCTGAAACTGTTCCACGGACAGCAGCAGGGCCTTTGAGGAGAAAGAGCGCCTGGGGTTACACATATTCAAAAGGGGTAGGCTTTACTTAAAGAACCATGCTGTGTTTTCTCCACATTTTGGAATCACCAATTGAACTAATGCATCTTGACTCATCCCATCACCCTGAGCTGTATCAGACTAATCAACAATTCGTGTTGCCTTGGAGCAACTGTCTCTCTTACACTCTGCAGGCAAGCGGTTCAGAGCTGAGTGAAGTCTCTCTAGACATCACTGGAAGCCTGCAGGCGCCCAGGAAGCCCGGCCAGTTTCCACTTGTGTGTAACAGTTGTGCTACCCCAGAACCAGCAAACTCCAGCCCATACGGCTCAGTCTGTGCTTGGGTGAGCGTCTTTACCTACTGAGAAACTCGTTCTACATTTAGATTCAGTTTCATCACATACTCTTCAAGACCGACAACTTTCTCAGGGTTTGAGGTCGACAAAGCACTCCGCACTTGTCTGGTTCATTCCAGCCAACTTTGCAACAACAAAGGAACTTGAAGTTTCATCGCACCCAATAGTGCTCGTTACCCAGATAAAGACGGCAGTGGTCCAATGGATGCGCGCTGCCCAGTTGGTTGTGTGAACATTTCAGTAAATAAGAGCCATGAAAGCCCCAAGCCTAAAGAGAGGCTCTTCCTGTTCTGCAGGGAAAGCGTGACCTGGCGGGTCTCACCTGCACCTGTTCCATGGAGCCGACGACACAGGGGAGGTCCTGCATCTTCTCCACCAGGGACTTTAGGTCTGGGAGAGTCATCCTCCTGCGTAAACACACACACAGAGTCAGCGACCCGCAGTGAACAACGCACACACTGCGTAACCGCACACCGCGCGCCTAACCTGCCATCCGACTTGGCCAGTAGCTCGCTGCCGACGGTCTGGCAATGCTGGAAATCGCTCAGCGCGGCGTTGAGGCGCTGCAGCAGCTCGTTGCTGGGGAACTTCCTCTCGGTGGCCTCCGCCTTGAGAGCCTCCAGACTCTCCACACCTACTGAAGGAGGTCATCACTGTAAATAACTAGCCCTATGATCAGTGGCGGTTTAAACAGCTTTAAATCAGTGACAAATGAAACGTAAACAGGGAAAGTGACAGCAGTGGGCGGAGAATTATTATTCTTAATCAATACATTGTTTTTATTTTAGTTTGAGTCGTACTAAACATAAAATACATTAAAAATTTCTTCAATCAAAATGTGACAGCAACCCCGCTCTCCGGTCTCCATGGTAGGTATACAGGGCTCACCTTTTTTGCTCCCCTCCACCTGCTCCAGCAACTCCTTCACCTTGTTGGCCCATAAGTCGAAGGACTCGGCCCGGACCTTGAGTCCATGCAACATGGCCAACAATTCGTCTAGAGTGTACCTGTACCTGAGACAGAAAAAGCCAAGGCAGCGAGTCACGTTTGGTGTGAGCAGATGGCCTGGCATGCACAAGTGCAGGCGAGGAGCACGCGCAGTACCTGAGGTAGTGTTTGTCGGTGGAGCACGCACACAGGTCCTGTGTGTGGTACAGACAGACCAGCCGTTCGGGGCAGTTGCTGCAGGCCAGCGCAGACAGGAAGCAGGTGGTCTTGCACTTGTCACACTGTCTCTCGTCATCGGGCAGGAGCTCGAAGGCCTCTCGCTCTGCCTCTGTGATGCCCTGCTCACACCACAAGCAGTAACATGGACTGACTCCAAAAGCCAGGTTTATAGGGATACCACCAGCCATAAGTTTGTTTAATATTTTCCTGCAACATTTTACTTCCATTTTCATTCATGCTTGGGCCGTTAAGAGTTCCCTCCGTCTTACTATTGACAAAATTCCCCACCCAGCCCACTTCTCCTCACCCTCGTCTTACTATTGACTAAATTCCCCACCCAGCCCGTTTCTCCTCATCCTCGTCTTACTACTGACTAAATTCCCCTCCCAGCCCACTTCTCCTCACCCTCGTCTTACTACTGACTAAATTCCCCTCCCAGCCCACTTCTCCTCACCCTCGTCTTACTGCTGACTAAATTCCCCACCCAGCCCACTTCTCCTCACCCTCGTCTTACTACTGACTAAATTCCCTCTCAGCCTGCTTCCCCTCACCCTTTCCAGCAGGTCCTTGCGCAGTTTCCTCTCCTCTTGAACGATGACAAACATCTCCCTGTGAGTGGCAGCCGCCAGGTTGAGGTCCAGCTTCTCGGGGCAGGCAGCCATCTTGCAGGTGAGCTCCTCGTGGGAAAACACGCAATACCTGCGCAAGTGACGATAGTGCTCTATACAGGAGCGCCCGGCAGGGAGCTGGGAGGAGGGAGGGGAGAGAAGTCAGGTTTCATTTTATGTACACTCAGCTGGATGTTACCAAAGGGAGGAGGGCAGAACTGTTGAGGTCAAATTAAAGAGATGCAGAGGCTGCTTCAGTAAGGCACACTCACCCAATCTGCCGTACAGAAGTTGACTGCCTCCGCAAAGTTGTACCCCTGGTTGAACCCACTGTGGTAGGCCCGGGGGAAAGTGATGACGAACTCCCCCGCACACTGGTTGGTACGCACCACCTGACAACAAGGACACAGAGCAGGTTTGAACAAGCAGGGAAAGGCTCCATGGGCTTTACCAAGCCTAGAGTTGGGGCTGGGGGAAAGAAAATTAACAACATAGCCCTGAGTCTTCTTAGTAATACCCGTGAATCAAGCAATAACTCTGAATTTTTTGTGCCAGGAGTACCAGGAACAAGAACAACAAAAACACAGAGGGAGATACTGACCGGCACCCCGTGGGCCATAAGGATGTTGGGGTTCATGATGGTGACCAGCTGGTGCAGCAGGTCAGGCTGATGCTCAAACAGCTCCGGGGTGAGCTTCTTCATCACCTCCTCCAAGCGCTCGGCTGCAGCGGAGGGAACCCCGTACCACGTCTTGGGCTCACCCCTGAGGAAGACCAGGGACGAGAAGGAGGGACATGGAACCACTGGCCCAGACTGGGAAGCTCACAGGCTCCTGGAATGACCTGCATGCTTAAAGCAGAGTGCTACAGCGACACCCCAAAGGTACCAGTGCAGGTAGTTGATGGAGTAGCTCCAGTGGTCCTCGATGTGCCAGCAGAAGGCAGAGAAGACCATGCCCACGTACAGCCAGGGCACCTTCATGCCGGAGATGTCGGCATTGATGTGGCAGAGGATGGACTGATCCAGCACAGGCATCACGTTCAGGTTCCAGCCGCTGCGGGCGTACTCCTGGGAGAGGAGACACGGCAAGCCTCAGGGAGCTTCAAGTGTGTATGCGTCTATGAAAGTTAAGGCTGCAGCACCAGGGCAACTCTGAGACATGGAGGAACCTCCTCACCTCCTCCTCTGGTGTGAGCTGTCTCTTGCCGTTGTTCATAGGGAACCCGCTCCCGAACTCCTTGGAGTGGATGTCGGCTCCGTACTCTACAGTCACATCCTCCTCAATGCTGCTAACTAGCCGCCAGAACTCTCGCTCCACCAGCTCAGGGGAAACCATCTACACATCACAGAGGAAAACCGTTCAACAACATACAGGCAAAATGATCTGCCCACTGTATTTATTCTATTGAAATAGTGAACACGGGTTTGCTATTGAGCAGGCTCTCAGAACACACACACACTATGTCTATCGACTATTGAAGGAAACACTTTGCATATATGGGTGCTGCATTGTTACAGGACACATTTACAAACAGGACGGACTGCAGCCTTTCTGTGGTGTGTTGGCACCCCGACTCACATGGACAGGCATGTTGAAATAATCAGCCTTGAAGGCATCGGCCATCTCCCCAAAGCTCTGCAGCGTGTACTCCTGCGTGGCTTGCTCGAAACCGAAGGCCTCTGCAGGCCGCTTGCATTCCTGGGAGCGGGGGAAGAGGACAGAGGGAGCCCAGTGAGCCGGCGCCTCAGACAGGGCAGGCATCCCGGGGCTGATGTCGAGGCCTGGGGCCTGCTCTCACCTCAGCCACACACTTGGGGCAGCGCCAGTCTCCCCTGGGCGCCTCGCCGAGCGGGGGCAGCAGGCAGAAGGTGTGGTAGTTGTTGTCGCAGCTGTCACACAGCAGCAGCTTCTCGTCCTCGTCCCCGCGCCCGCACATCCGACACACAAACGAGTCCACCTGGGGCGGGGTGGGGGGGGGGGGTTCAGTTCGCTCTCTCTACAGGTACCTGTATTAACAAGTTCCACGGTTTTCCCCACCTCCCCCCTCCCAGCTGTGTCCCAGATCCCTTGAACAGAGATGCACTCCCTCGTTACCCCCACTGTCCCCTGTAGCCCCTCTACCCTCACACTCACAAACTGCATGCTGCTCATGTTACGCCTCAGTCTCATGGTCATCTTGGTGCAGGGCTCATCTTTGCGGCCGTCCTCGCGCCCTTCTCCTCCTTCCTTCTTGACAGTGAGGTCGGCAGTGGGCGGGGGCGTGGCACTCTCCCCACCTCGTTCGGCGTCTTCCACCGCCTCCCGGACCTCCTCCTTCACTGTGACGGCGGTGCTGTCCCTAACGATCACCGTCTGCGGCAGCTCGTCTGCTGGGAAAGGAGGGAGGGAATGGGGACTAGGAATGGGGCTAACCCAAGCCCTACTCTACATCGTTTTATTACCACGTGATTTTGAATGGTGCGTGTCGGTGTTTGCAAGGAGAGCCCTGGCTAGTATCTGTGTGCCTCAGTACAGGCCCCACCACGCAGAAACACTGTACCTTTCTTCCTAGTTCCCCTATCTCTGGCCATCAGCCCTAGACCCATCATTTTGGGACCGGCGCCGTAAATCTGCAGCTTCTTCAGCTCTGGGTTCTTCTCAATGTCCTCCTCTGTGGGCTCCGGCTGGAGAGGGGCAGGAAACAAAGATTCAGTACCCAGGCAGAGAGGGGACACTGCCGATACGCTAAAGAAAAGCAGTCGGTTAAAAATCACACCTCAACGAATTCAAATGGTTAACATATTAACCAAAATATGGCACAATCAAGCGCTGTGGTATCAAACTTTAAATGTCTACCTAGGCAAAAAGGGTGTGCGAAGCGCAAGAAGCCACGCATCTTTAAATAACCCTCAAGCTGGTTCCGTTTGCCACTTTTAACTACCTGTCCTTAGTACCAGCTTAAAGTTGTTGGAAGCCTGATTGCTGAGCACAGACAGATGGAAACCGAGAATAAGCAGAGGATATGGACACGGGGGACGCTTACAGGCAAGGCAGGAGGCTGCAGATTGGCAGTAAAACTGTCTGTAAGACAGATGGAGACTCCTGTGTCTTGTTTCCATTCTCAGGCACAGTACCTAACTCAGTGGACAGCCAGGCAGAATTAAGTATGGCCGTTTACAACTTGCTGTTTTTTTTACCCCCAAAATCCACAGTGGACCAAATAATGAAATGACTGGGGCACAGACCATACAAAGTTAGGGACGTATTTGAAAGAATACCAGTAAAGAAGAAAGGAATTCTACCGTTCCATAGAGAAGTAATCCAAAAATGGTACAAACTGAACAGCCTTTTCTGAAACTCAGGATGTAAAAAACATGATGCTACCATGATTTTCTATCATCACCGAGTGTATGCCAAGATTTTCAGCAAGCCAACAAAGCAACCGAAGACACACTAAAGAAGTCCTTGCCTTGGGCCTCCATTCGCCTCGGTTTGGCCACATTCAGGCAGTCGGTGAAAATCTGAGCCAAATACACGATGGGGTGGTAGGCAGTTAAATACAGACAGAGAAGCCGACCGGGACACAGAGAGACCACAGAACTGAGAGTTCTACAAACCACCTGCAGGCACACACCCAAAGCAGCCAACGCCAACGCCACGAGGCACAAGCACAGAGACAGGTGGAGCCAAGGAAACGGGCCGAGGGGACGCAGAGACGGTACGAACAGAGGGATGAAGATGAAGGCCGAGCGACAGTGACAGTACCGGTTCGGGTCGAGAGCTGGTGGTGAGGGTGTTGGGTGGCGAGTCGTCAGGACCCTGCATGGAGAGATAACAACAGCAACAATGGACTGGGGGTGGGCGGGGCAGAGAGCCCGAGAGATTTTGATGTGAGCAGGCAGCAGCAGAGGGGGTGGAGCTTGTGAGGAGAGAGAGAGAGAGAGAGAGAGGGGGACAAATGCCAGGAGAGGATGAATGCAAAAAAGCATGCATAATAAATATACTACAGACCCATATGTGGGAAAGATTAGGAACAGTAGTAGAAAGTTGGGTGAAAACATTCTAAAAGCACAGAAAGTGAAGCATGCAGGGATAGGTTATTCTACTGAGTACCATGAAAAGGGGAATCATTTCACCATTCAAGTACTCGTCTTATTATCAAGGATGACTTACTTGAGAGCATCTAATGCATGCACAACTGCATTTTTATGTAAATGATAGGCAAACCATGACATTCTTTCTATTTAACCAGTTAAAATTAATTAGTGAGCTAATGGGACTTAAATGGAATGGAAATGGAAACCTGAATGTCACATCGTATATTTCGGTAAATCTGGAAAAGACCCTTTTCAACGTCCATAGCAAATTGGATTTAGTAAAAGAGGTTGGTTTCAATGGCTACTTTTTTACAATGATAATAGATATTAGATGCATACATTTAGATTTAACAGATTGTTGGGAGTTATTTTTGTTACTATAAAAGAAAGCAGAGCAGACTACCACATATAATAAACTTAAATTTGTCCACCCGATAAGCTATATATAGTATTAGAGGCAGTTGTTACAGGGAAAGTCTTCAACACTGACAAAAATAAACACTGTGGACCAAAGATTCCACAGTCGAATACAGAAATATTGTAATATTACAGCGATTTAGAGTATCAGCTCCATACTGCCTCTCACTCTTGTCCCTACTGCATAATTATTTTTTTTTAAACCACCACCATCTTTACCATCAATGTCTCTGTGACTTCCTTCAGCATCTGTGCGGAAAGCATTCAGTAACACAGATTTATTTCTCAATCCATAACCGCTTTCAAATAGAGGATCAAAGAGATGAAGAGTTTAACTGTGTAGTATAGAAGCCGGAAACGCACCAGAGCTACCGCAAAGCACATTAACTGCAAAGACGAAAGCACTTCAATGTGGAAACCACAAACCACCAACAGCTACATCAAGCAGATCCAATATATAATACAATAACATGAAATAAAGAGAATAACTCAGGAATCCATCAATTTTATACCACTAATTACCCATGATAATATCAATTTTCAACAATAAGACATAATTCTACCATTTAAAAACTCTCTCTCAAAGGTGGATAATATGGTGGCTTCATGATTCATGCCAGCATTTCTACAAACATATGAAAAGACGTTATGGTATGTACCCTGGCATTAATAAAATTCTTCTATGCAAAGTGAAGCTATTATCAGATATTGAAATTTACAGAAAAGTGAGTTAGAACAACATCCTCTACAAAACAGTTTACCTCTGCATTTTGTACATTTAGTACTGCAGTTCAAATGGGCCATGCAAAGTTTATGGACGTTTTTAAATAAATTATACTTGTCATTATGAGAGGACAAGATTTGACACTGATCATCTTCAGTATTAAACGTTCACTTGTGTCCTGGTACACAGAGTTGGACTAAATGGATGTTTCCACACATTATCAAGGTTGCACGATGTTGAAGTGCACATGCATCGCACTGTGCATATGATCTTGTAGTCATAGGAACACCGCAGATGAATAGGGTTGTGCTTTACTGGGGAACAGAACACAGTGGTATCACTCACATCAGCCTGCAGGCGACTGGCTCTGCGTCCGTAGCTGATTATCTTTGAGGGCTGGACTGACTGGCGGAGAGGGATGGAGTGGGGCTTGTACTCCTTGTCCACATCGTCGCTGTCATACGGCTTGGGTTTACACGGCTGCACAGAGAGAGACCTTATCTACCTCCACAGAGTCAAACACCACCAGTTTAAACTGCTACACAGACGAGGCACATCTTTACTCCTTTGGGTTACAGACAGAAAAGGCTCAACAAGGATGAACAGCCCTGGTCCTCTGGGGCAAACAGGGCCCTGGTGGATTTACAGATGCGCTTCTCCAAGGAAGCCTTTGGAAGACAAAAATAAACACAGCAGCGAAACAAAACAATAAAACGGACCACTGGACCATTTACCGGCAGGCTAGCTCCGGAGTGGAACACCTCAAAGGGGTAGACGATCCTCTCATAGTGCGACCGCAGTAATGAGCCGATGTTCCTTCCAGGGGGGTAGCCGAGCTTCTGGGCCACACGAGCCCAGCGCCTGTCTTTACTGACCGCCTCAAATCCCCCCTCTTCGGCAACAATCTACAACACACGACAGATGCGGGGGTCAATGCAAAACAGCAGTGGAAATAAAGATCATATAACCAGATTTTGTGCGATCTTATGGCCAGTTTGCAAAATGACCTTGAGTGGAACAGGGTGCAATTACTCTATGTCCAAATATTTTTGCATTTACTTCAATAAACAAATACAACTAATACAGCTTTTAGAGATTCCACTACTTAACAATAAGGAAGTCAATACTTGTGTATAAACATTCAATACTTTTGAATAGCTAATACAAGCAACAACCGAATGGAGTAGGGCCAAGTACTTCCAAAACTATTTTTATTAACTTTCTTAATCATACTTTTTCTAAACTTCTTACCAAGTTGTTAATTACCATAAGTTAATACTTCTTCATGATCATGGTATGGAGCCAATTTATTAATTAAACGAAACTCAACAATCCATCACATTGTAATTTTTTCAGAAAATACATAGCTACACATAGATTTTGTCAGTCCAGATTGTTCACATCAGCAGCGTAGCAGGAATCGCACTGTAGCTAGAGAGAAGTACCAATCGGCTAGGCTTGCAAGTTTCAGGCCACACCATGT
>JAOVYW010000084.1:3375830-3390584 GCA_025775045.1 Hiodon tergisus | reverse complement strand
CACAGAGCACGCTGAGGCAGTATAGCAGAGCTGCTTACACCAGCGTGACACACAGAGCAGACAGAGGCAGTATAGCAGAGCTGCTTACACCAGTGTGACCCACAGAGCAGACAGAGGCAGTATAGCAGAGCTGCTTACGCCAACATGACAGAGTACAGCATAACTCAAAATCGATACTGACTACATGACTGCAATGATGGCAAATCCCACCAAAAGGTTATTTGGCAATGATTTCAAATTCAGCCAATGCACTCCTTTTATAGGTTTTGTGCGTAGGCCTACAGGGCCGTGTAACCCCAAAGCCTGACATGACTGGGCCTCAGGACAAAGAAGTTTGAGAAAGGCTGGCATTGCTGCTTACACCAGCGTGACCCCCAGAGCACGCTGAGGCAGTATAGCAGAGCTGCTTACACCAGCGTGACACACAGAGCAGACAGAGGCAGTATAGCAGAGCTGCTTACACCAGCGTGACCCCCAGAGCACGCTGAGGCAGTATAGCAGAGCTGCTTACACCAGCGTGATATTATCGGTGCTTACGCTTACCTAAACGTTTATTCACACAAAAACAGAACAAGGTAGGCACTCACGTCATCCTGAAACACTGTTCACATTCGGCATAACCGACCGATCTCGCTTCAACAGAAGCAAACAGTCGCACCGCGGGATGACAGATTCTTTATCACATGCAGAAACAGATTCCCCCCACGCCCATCCCATTCGCTCTGAGTCCATTTGTAAACCAAAGTCGAATGCAGCCGTTATAATTGATTGTGTTGGCTGTTGCTGCGTAAAGGGCTTAGGCAAGAGAGAGTAAAAGACAGGGATGAGAGTCATACTCCTGCCCTGCGGCGACCCCTGTGTCAAAGGAACAGATCCAGCCACAGAGTGAGACAGAATTTTATTTTTTCCTCAGCCGACCATTAGTAATTTCTGACCCCTTCCCTAAAATAACCCAGACGTAGCTGACATTTTTTCCTGAGGAAGAGAGGTTGATGGACTAATTCTCTGAATTCTGCTAAAATCCTGGAGGGGATTAGAGAAGTCATAGAACACTGCAGACAGGGATGACAGCACAGTCTTTGAGTTGAAGAAACCTAGAAATTGCATCAGGCTGTGTAAGTGCAATCATTAAACACGGGAGGATGCTATAGGCAGGGCGATGTTTAAGATGGCCCTGATTTCACAGTGGCATGATCTACATAGGTAACTAGCTCGCATTGCTAAAGCTGAGGATCACGACAAAGAACTTCAATGGGAAATATTAATTTGGGAGTTCAGACTGTTACGTATGCTGTGGTTTGCCCCAGGCAACCTGTCCGAGTCTTCTCCGACCACGCAACCTCAATATCTGCCTTCTTCACCATGAGGCCTCTCTCATGAACTGCCCCCGACACAAAAACGATCTAGTTGTTGTGGGTTGGCTCTAGAACCGCAGGCATAAAAACGCTATTTAGTCCTAACCCTAAAGCTTCCCCTTTCTGGATCTCCTGCTCTATTCCTGAAGGAAGTCACAAGTCAGGAAAGTGGTAGAGCACTGCTGCCAAGGTTTGCACAAGGCAAACTGAGCCTTTTCTGTCTCACGATGTGTACAAAGACATACTGTGAGAAATCTTAAGTTAACTGTGCTTTCACTGTAGAAGTGCATCTAGACCCTTGTAGATGTGTGCTGAGTTGGACGGACCACCATTCGATTACACCATACTGTCAAGTTTATGCTGATATCAGAAAACAACAAAAACAGAGAAGATGTTTAGCTGTCAGTTGGTCAAGGCAGGATGATTGAAGGGTAAGGGTAAAAGTTTTGGGGACAGGGTTAAAGCGTTCCAGCCTCTATATTCTACGACAGAGGTCCCCAATTCCAGGATCTCCAGGACCGGAGTTTGGGACCTCTACGGCGTGTTTCCATGCCTACCTGCGATACCACGCCCCTGCAGACCGCAGGCAGAACAAAGGCCAGTAGTCCGGACACAGACATTGCGGCACAAACATCACCAGTCCCCTTGACACAAGAGGAAGGGCGACCTGTGGCTCAAAAAGGGAGGGGGGAAAAAAGACCAAAAGAATGAGGAGAAATTAGCTCCGGAGAAATCTTCACTGTTTTCATTCGGACTGAACCAGTCAAAAGTCAGCGTGCCTCTGAGACTGTCCCACTGGTGGTATATCAGCACATGGGTAGTGAATGCACAGACCAGTTTTTCAGCCAGCTACCTTCACTCCACACTCGCTTGACAGCTTTTGAGACGGTGGCTATCTGCACCTATCAGCACCATTTCAAATCCCAGGACTGGTTTAGGCAAGAGCGATGCTCTTTTTAGCGTTGCCATGCAAACGCCACAATGCAGACTGTCCCATCCAAGCAAACCTTTTTCCCCAGTGAACAACATTTAACTGAAGCCCTCTAAAATTCCACTTCTCAAATACCATACCAAATTTATAAGGAACATTCTGGTATGTCAGCATGTAATCGTTTATTGAAGGAAAGGTTTTGAGGAAATGTAAGTGTCATTTATGAGTCAGCAGAGAAACATGCGTGTGTGGGTAAATACCAATGCATTTTACAATGCTGCTGTAGTAACCGCTTAGATCACGTTGGTATTTAAAGCTCCTTCTAATAGCACGAACACATAATACAAACCTGGATAACCCGTAAAAGTCACTATAAGGCAGTATAACACTCACATGTAGATTATTGGTGTCGCAGATGAAAGTTACACTTGTCTCTGAAGAGCTCTGAAGTGCTTGGACGCCACTTTTACTCTGTGCCCGAGATGAAAGCCTGAGTTGTCCAAGAATAGATTTTCCCTGAAAGATTACAACCGTTAGTCACGTCTCGCTTCCAAATCCACGCTAAAAGGTGGTGGAAGCATCAAGAGGTAAAAATAGAGACAGGTGAAATTGAGGCAAATATTTCCAAGACTCATTCGACTCTGATGTTAATTTCTGTCTCCTTGCGTCAGTAACCATGTTTTTCTACAGCGCTAAACCAACCCTTTCCTTACAATCTCCCTTCCCCCTCTCCTGACAGTTACTCAGTCTTCTCTTACTCCCTTACGCTAAGACCTTAATCAAATTATCTCTTTCCTTGACCTTGTTGCACAGTGGAGCAGCTTTTGCACACACACACACACACACACACACACACACACACACACACAAACATAACACACACACACACCCAAACACATACACAGACAAACACATACACAGTCATATATCAAGACACTTTAGTCCCAGTGGCCAGTTAATTAGGTACTCGCTCCTACAGGCAGTGGCCGTGGCTTTCTATATAAACAGGCAGACAGGAATCAAGGCATTCGGTTACTGTTTGATTGAACTTTAGAATGACCACACCAGGTTCCACTCCCACAGCTAAAAACAACAAGAGGCTCCAGTGGGCACTTGATCCCTAACACCAGACAATGAATCCAGGTTCCTGCGGCATCATGCTGATGGCAGAGTCAGGATTATGCATATGAGTCCATGAACCCATCCTGCCTGGTGTCAATGGTAAAGGCTGTCAGCATTTTTTCCTAGCACAGGTTATATCAATTAAGCAAAGTTTGAACACCACAGAGCATCTGAACATTGTTGTTGATTTGTTGCATCCCATCATGTGCCCTTCATTACAGTGATACTTCCAGCACAATAATGCACCACGTCACAAAACACATGACAGCGAGTTCAGTTCACTTTGTGATGAGATGAAACAGGCTATTCGCATCATGAATGTTCTGTTTTCCGATCTGCAGCACCTGGGTGACGCCATCACGTCAGCATGGACCAACATCCCTGTGGAATGTTTCCGACACCTTGTAGAACCCATGGTCCAAAGAATTCAGGCTGTTCTGGAGGCAAAAGTGGGTCCGACCCAGTACTCGGGTGTACCTAATAAACTGTCTATCAATGTTATGGTCTATAAATTTACTTCTGCGATTCAGTGTAGTGAAGTGTGGTGCACGTGCAAAACACACACTTACTCACAAACACACCCTTACTCACAAACACATATATACACACAAACACACACTTACTCACAAACACATATAAACACAAACACACACACACAAACAAACAAACCTGGTCAGATAGGTACAGAGACTTTTTGTCTAATCGACACTCATGATCACACTTGCCAATTAAGAGTATTACATTGCATCAGATTCATAGGAGTCTTTTTTATTTCAGCATCTTCATTATCAACATAATTGTCATTATCACATATAACATTCTCATTCATTTTTAAATCATTTACTTTTAATATTCCTGTAGGCATATGTTCTCGTTGCCATTCAACTTTCTCTAATTTCCTTACTTTATTCCTTACTTTTCTACAGAAAAAAATCAACTCCTTACTTTAACAGGAAATGAAGAAAATCCTGGCATTTACAGTACGACTGAAAGAACACAAAAAAAATAATAATAAGGCTGGCGTGAACTCCAGCACATATTCCTAAATGTGCCCAGTGCCAACAGGATTCATAATCAGATACAGGGATTGAAACATCTCAGGAATACAAATCCAGCTCACGTCCTGAATTAAAGTCTGTTTCTTAGTCTCACATTTTGGAGCATCCATGTCACCAATCAAATATTGGATAAGAAGAACTTTAAGGAGATTTCCCGTAAGTCGTTGTCTTAAACATTGGGCTTGGAACGGTTCTGCTCTCTGCTGACATCCAGACGTGCATCTGCAGGCTTGGGTGCAGGAATGATATGACTGAGCCAACAGTGGCCTATAGCAGTACCTCTGTTACTTATACAAGTGAATCCCTGACATGTGCAATGGGTCTCGCACATTCAACACATATCTGCTCTCCCACAATGTACTATTAACAAGTAAAACTCTTGCGTATACTTTAACTTTCCTCGTATTTACCAATTTTTTTTCCTCACACGCACTAACTCTCTCATACATGCCAGTTTATCGTATATACTGCCACTTATCTCATATGTACCAGTTCTTCTATGTAGTGATCATATATAGTGTTACTTTTCTCATATATACCAGGTCTTTTATCACATATTCTGTCACTTATCTCATATATACCAGTTCTTCAACCACATATACTCTTATCTATCTCACATATGCCAGTTCTTCTATCATATATAGTGTTACTTTTCTTATAATATATCAGGTTTTCTATTATATATAGTGTTACTTTTCTCATATATACCAGGTCTTGTATCATATATTGTGTTACTTTTCTCATATATACCAGGTCTTGTATCATATATTGTGTTACTTTTCTCATATATACCAGGTCTTTCCTTACGTGTACCGTTTCTCATGCATACACCAAGAAACAACTACTTGGACAAAAGCTATTGGTGGCAACACTGTGCCTGTCAAGTGAATTGCCGTGACTGTAAAATAAGTTAGCCTTTCTTTTTCTTTACAATTTTGACATCCAAAATGTGAGAAAACAAACAAACTGGAAAAAATTCTTATCAAAAATATATAATTACAATTATGAACTGAAAAAAGCCATGGCAGGGCATCAGTCTTAAAAACATGCAACTGCGTTTCAGTGAATATAATAAATATGCTAATGATTTTCCACGTATTGACTCTCCGTGTCTGCCTTTATGATGACATTCGGCTGGACATATTCATGGGCTGGTTCATCAGCTGCATGAAGCCCTACATGTACTCTGCTCATCACTACAACTCATTTCATTTAATGCAAATTATAAAGCAATGTTCCGCATTTTAACAGCTATGTTTTTATTGACAGTATTTTAAAGAAATTCAACCATGCATTCATCACTCACTACCATCAAAATCCATGTCATTTTTGCTCTCACCATAGGCAATACCAGTTTTCATTTAGCAGAGATATCAATGAAATATATTTAGTTACATAGTTACACGGTCAGTTACATTGCCTTCCATGGGCACAATGCTCTGTGATTGTGCGTTATGTGCAGGCTGTTTTATCACTGGAACAGTTTTCTGCAAATTAAAGTGCGATAAGTTGAATAAATAAAGACTTTTAAGGAAGGTTGCGCACAGAGGTGCCCCTGGTCATTGACAAACATTTTTATTTAACAAGAGCATGGTCCATTCACTGCATTATACCACCCCTTCAGTTGAGAACAGCTTTTAACCGTTTTTAAGTTGGAAAGGAATCATAACCTGTTACAACCTCTGTACTATTTGATTAAATTAGTATATGTTAAAACCATGTTCCAAGTGATCTTTGCTTCTGTGATTAGCCAAGAAAGTCGTTGAAAATAAATAAATAAATAATAAATAAATACTACTACTACAACTCAAAGCCACAGAGATCTAAAATCTTTAGAAGCAATGAGACAGACAGTGGCTAAAGAAAAGTCCATTAGGCCAGACGCGACCAATCCAAAATGTACAAAAATGTGTTCCCCTCCCTTGCATGCATGGCAATGTATAGGTAATAGTTTAAAAACAAACAAAGAATAGTTCATAAAAAGAGGGACGCATACAGGGAGGAGGAGGAGAGCGTGACGACTAACCACGAGAATGCCACAGGAAGATATCGTTGTGACAGTCTGAAAATTGAACCCGCATCCTGTAATGAAACCAATGTTCCTTGCATTGCAAAGCAGTGTCTGCGGCTGATTTTTAAGGAAAATCACGGTGGCAATGCAAGAGCACCTCGGACGTAGAAGTTTAACACAGGTGGCGATGTGATTGTTTTACTATTGCAGAACAAAAATGACTTCCTCGCATAACACGAGAGGAGGCGGCAGGAATCACGGTCTTCGCTGCGAAAGGAGGTGGAACGAACATGGCAGGTTTGATTTTGTCGAGGGACATGTAGAAGGAGCAAGTTTCAGAGTTAGGGAGGGACTTGTGGGACGCTTCGGGCGTTTGGAAAGAGGGACTGCAGGGGCAGGCCGCTCGGTTTCCCTGGTTTGTTTACACCGTCCTTTCCTCTCCACTCCACTCCAGTCTTCTCCGGTTATACAGGTGTTGGTAGTTCCATTGGTTTCCATGGTATTGTTCAAAGTTTCAGGTTTATAGATTTTAACCGCAGAAGGGGAAAAAGAGTCAATTTTCAGACAGAAAGTGGCACTGAAGTTAACATGCTGCTACAAAGGGGGGGGGCCAGGACTAAATAAAATCGGCATCAGTGTTGGTTATCCAGTCTCGCTGACCTCCTGAAATAGTCATAGAAAGTCAGCGGTTGTGTTTATTTCTCTGGATGACAGATGCGGGCTGTTGTCGATAGTATTCGCTCAAAGTAATTGGTTGAAGTGGGAGAAATGAGTGACGAATCAATATAGGGTAGGGGTGGGGGAACTAATCTGCAGGTTACCTAGAGGAGGGGCTACTGCACTCGGAGGCGGGGCAACAGAACTGATGGGCGATGTCATCATCTTCCTCTTCTCTGAGAGATACAGAGATGGATAGAGAGACAGATACAGAAAGAGCGTGAGACAGGAATACAGGGTGACAAAGGGTTAAAAGTGAGAGACAGACAAAGACAGAGCTGAGAGCAGTCTACGGGGAAATGCTGGCACTGCTGGAGCTTCTAGCTAAATGAAGCCTCTAAGTATATCCACAGGAGTAAAAATACGGTTACTAGTCTCTCTGTCGCGGGGTTTGTATGCTGATTCGATGTAAGACAATTAAGTTTAAGAGATGTAAACGGTAACATTTCACAGAGTTCGAAGGCCTGCAATGCCTTCATTAACTTTAAACGTTTATCTATCTTAACACTACACTTGATAGTGCTTGAGAAAATATTAATCAAGAGAAAGCCCAAGGCAACTTAAATGACAACTTTTAGATTAGGGTTTAAAGTCAAATGTTCATATTTATCATTGTTGTAATTTCTAGGGAAATCATTAGTCAAATTAAACTGGGTAGAACATCATCTACATTTGTCCAGTTTTTGCTACAAATTAATAACCTATGTCAGTGCACAATTTTTCACCTTTCATCCATTTTGAAAACATGTTATTGCAAACGATTTCCACCAGATGTCAGGCTTGGCACATGGATATAGTTTAATGATCTACAGGTATCCTTCATTCTTCAAACGGCACTTCCTGATGTTAAAACGGTTATATATCTACAGCTGATTCTAGGAGACGGATTAGCTGACTGCTAGGAAGTGCAGAAGAAAAGGCTAAAGGGGGAGGAGAGGTAGAAGAAAAGACAAAATGAGAAAAATGTGACAAAGCTGCAGGAAACCATGCAGGAACCGAGAGAAATGGGACAGTGAGGGCAGGGGCTCAGACTCAAAGATACTAATGTGGGAATGCGCACGGAACAACGTTCTTTTTTATGAACATGTCTTATTTTCTTGGATCAAGAGTAGGAACGTGGGGGGGGGGTGTACCTAAAGATGGAAGTACGATTTGTAAGGGTAATTTTTGGAGTGCAATTAACTTGTTGATCGTGTTGAGAACAATAGTTCACTTTGGCTTGGAGAGGCAGAAATGATCCAGCATTCTGTCCTCGGCAGCTAGGACATCCCTGCACACTGCACACCACAGAGCCACTGCGCTACATAGCATCAGAATGTACTACACACAAGGCTTCCGTCAGCCTATTTTTTCCCAGATCTAACTGCTGGGGTTGTAATGTGCATAGGCAATTAACAAAGTTCAATTAGTGAAGGGAGGCTAACCACCCTTTCCCTTTCTCAGCAATGAATTCCCGCTCCAGGGCTTTGAGGTGGCCTCAACTAGAGGTCAGTAGGTGTCTGACAGCCGCCCCAGAGTGGTCGTGCCAGTTTGTGATGCGGGATGTGGAGGGTGAGTGACAGATCAGATTAATTTGGATCAATGCAAATGAATGGTGACAGCAGGATCTCAAGACCAAGAGCATCTCAGAAAAGCGTTTTGGAGGGACTCAGATTTTTTCATTTGTACTGCTTGTTTAAACAAATATGAGTAAGCAAGTGGGTGCGTACTTCTTACCCTGTCTCTGAGAGGTAACAGGCAAAGTGAAACAGGGCGTGAGGTGTAGGCGGTCCCTGGCCTTTACTTGTCTCATTTCGTGCAAGGCAGAGAAACATGGTGCTGATTGAGGGTTCTTTTTTGAAGGAGTTGGTTGAGGTGGTGGATGGGGTTTTAGGTGGGGGGGACTCGAGCCCTTACCTTGCCTGATCCGAGTGCCTGGTAGAGGGAAGGGCGCAGGGCGGCTGGGGCAGGAGGAGCCGAGAAGGGCAGCAGTACTGATGGTGGGTCGAGTGGCTGTTAGCTGTCAGACTGGTGTGGAGGGAGGTAGCAGTAGTAGCAGAAGCAGTAGTAGCAGTGGTGGTACTACGATTGGTGCGAGTAGTAGTAGTAGTAGTAGTAGTAGTAGTAGAAGTGGAATTAGGAGGTGACCTGACAGAGAGAGAGAGAGAGAGAGAGAGAGAGCGAGAGAGAGAGAGCGAGCGAGAGAGAGAGAGCGAGAGAGTGATAGGAATAGAGATAGAAAGAGAGAGAGAGAGAGAGAAAAAATAAAGTCAAGAAAGAAACAGAAAAAGGAGCAGACGACAAATACAGCTACGCACATACGGACATGCTTCGGCAGCAGCGTGGATCGGAACAGCAATACGCAGAGCGGGCAGAGGGAAAGCAAATGAGGAACAGCGACATCTAGAGGAGATCACCTCAAATGGACCCCCCCCCCTTAATACAGAGGAACAACTAAGGAAAACAATGCAACTATAGCTCCTCTGAGCACGTCGGAGAAGCTGAAGGCTGTTTCCCTCCGTGCTGATTAAAGACTTGTAGCCTTTCTACCAATGACATATGGCTATGTTAATATATGACTTAAGACTCACAGGTTATGGTTTAAAATTCTCTACAGGGCATATATCTCTCAGATGACTTCCATTGTTTGTATTATTTGTACATATTGAAATTTTAAACTTGATTAATCTCTCAAAACATTTCAAGTCAGTCAATACTTTTTCAGGTCTACTGCAAGCATGTAACAACACACAGGTTTGGAAAATACTTTGCCTGTTTTTAATGGTCTAATGGTTGCTTTACATAATTAATCCATAACACATTTGGTATAATCTGGATCAACCATGCACTGTGGAAAACTGTCACTTCATTGTGAATGTGTGCATAGGACTACGTAACTGATACAGCTCAGTGGCAACTCGGATGCAGGTGGTGAAATATGCTGCCCTCTAGTGACAGGAGTGATCTGCCTTCATTAGAGTTGGTCCTCTTGATTCCATACAAAAATGCATTTAATCATCCTCTGCCAGGTATAAACTTAATAGGTTAGGCTACATCCATGTTTGAAAGACAATAAATCTGAAGTTCTAAAATAGAACATATTTCTGAACTACTCGTATAATCTAGGCTAGCAGATGCGTCATGTCCTGCATGACCTCATCCGAGATCGACTCACTCATTCTGTATGCATTGGCAAGGCTTAATTTTCCAAATGGACTGCCCTCTACAAAATGTACTATCCCCACATAATTAAAAAGAACACATAATTCTAGTCATCCTCGCAGATTAACCAATTTACATCCGACACCCCCCCCACACACACACACACACACTTTCAACACAAGGAGCACAACCACAATAGCCATACAAATAACACAAAGCAAAAGAGAAACCCAAAGTGGCACTGAACAGAAGCTCCACTCACAGCAAGGACAGGCACACAGCTCAGACAAGTGTGTCTGGACGGGGACAGGGAGGATGGAGGGCTGGCGACAGGAGGAAGAATGGAGACTGAGGGATAACACAAGGAGAGGGACAGAGACACTGTTCTGCACACATAACTTTGGCCATGATCACACACTGGGTGAAGCAGGGGCGCAGCAGATTGGAGGGGAGAACATGACCAACAGATCATATTACCAAAGCAGGGAGAGGGGGGTGAGAAGAGAGAAGATAAGGGCAGAATGGGGGAAAGAGATGGAGAGAGGGTGCGTGCAGGTATGGATTGGCGGAATGGGCGGGGCTTCAGAGGTAGGCCTCCTGGTTGACTGGAGAGAAGATTCCAGTTTTGTGGGAATCTTGTTTTGTGTGGTACGGTTTCACAGCGGTTTGGAATCCCATACGCGCGTGAGTGTTAAGGGTGACTGACTGTGGTTACATGTGAGGGTTGGCAAGGCACCCCGGTTTTGAGGAAGCTTTCCTGGAGTCCAGGAATTTTCTGGCAACCTTTTGTGAGGGAAACATTTTTTAAATCGGCTCCATGTTCCAGCTCTGGTGGTCTTCTTCATTTTCATTTGATTCGCATAAGATGCATGGATGCGTACAAATACAAAAAAAACCATTCAAGTAAAAGACTCATTAACACTCATTAACAGTAACTAGTCAGCGTGTCATGAATGCGTTTGTGAAGATTGTGATTGTTGAAAATTCACAAGATTAATGGCATCTAATTTATTGAAATTATTAGGGGAACATTTAAAATGAGTATTTACAAACTTTTCAAGCCCACGTCTCCCGTTTCCCACCTCTCCCCCGTTAGAGTCGAACTCATTCTTAGTCCTTTGTTTACTGTAATTGTCTTTAATAACTCGTTCACCTTCTGGACAATAATCTATCTCAGATATTCCCCAGGTCTCCGGCACCAGGCTGCTTGGCAACAACAGATGCAAGGCAAGGCACTCCACCACAGGAACACCAGAGTCACATGTTCCAGTCTAAACTGACATCAGGATATTAGTCACGTGAACCCCCCCCCCCTGCCCCCCCCACCAACACACACACAAACTAACGTCACAGTCATATGCCCACACTAACTGACCTACAAACCTCACCACATGTCCCACACCTCAAGGATGTTCTAATACATTGATTCACATTATTCGTTTGCCAGTATCATAAGAGAGAAAAACAAGAATGAACTCATTAACCTAAATATTGAATATATTGAAAAATGATGTATGTTAAAACAAATGTCTTTTAATGCAAGTTCCATTATTTAATGTTCATAATGTTACACGCAGAAAGAAACACAACCACCACTGAGTAATCTGCAAAGCTGACCGGGGGTAGAACTAACCTCACATACAACCACACCAAGCAAACACAACCTTTATAAACAAACATCCTTTGGCATTCAGTTCTACATTCTAGAACAGTAACACAGAACCAATGAAACCCATAGCTAATCCCTACCTAAAGCTTTTTAGAAATGGTTTCTTGAATCTTGAAATATATCAAAAATCAATCAAACACGAAATTAAGACTGTATTTTGTCATTTCAGATTTTAAAACTTTCCTTTCAATTAAATGTGGAGAATAAAATTCTTATGAGACACTGTTTTATGTCACATTTGGCACCTGCGTAGGTATGACACATATTGAAGGTGTCATGTGACTAGCATCACAGTATTTACTGTGACAGTTTTACATTTCTGATTCAGTCAAAGACTAAGTTGCTCCTCAATACAAATTATAAGCTACATGTCATAATTAAAAAGGTTGGGTAAAGTGGAGACAGGGTGAGACAGGGTTAAAAAAAAAAACTTTTAAGCTTTAAAGCGATATTTCCTTATTGATGGCTGGACAGTTTTCTTTGCTAGGGCAAGGCAGATATCAGTCAAGATAAGCCACCGTTTCTAATGTCAGTTCCAATTTCTAAAGGGTCAAAATAATCCTGCCAAACTCATTTATAATTAAAAATTGTTTATTATGACTATGGCTGGGACCAAAACTTTGACAACGTCCTAATTGAACTTTACATAACTGTAAATTATATTCAATAGCCTTTCTTTTTTATGAGTAGAAGAAATTATACACTCTAAAAAAAAAAGTAAATGCTATTAAATATAATTTTATTAAAGGCGATTAGCGGGTTTTGATTCAGTCTAAAAACTCAAATATTCATAATAAATAGATCAATCTTTCGTGTAGTTTTCATTTTTCCTTATGACGCTGAAACCATTTTCAAACAATTTTTAACCAAAAGCATTAAATTTACTTTAGAATGCCTGTACCTACATGTAAAATGTTAGAATTCTGATCGCACTCTAGCCTAACAGGGAAATCAAGGCCATAAATACAATACATAAATACAAAGAGACGTGAAAAAAAATAGGTCACCTTCACTCTCCCTCACAGTAACCCACAATTCAACCCCCCCATCTCTCCGCCACCTCCACCCACCACTCACCCACTCTCTACATCTGCCTCTGCCCCGTCAAGTTCAAATATAAAATGAGTAGTGTGTATTATAGCAGGGTTAGAGGAGAGGTATGGGTGTCGTTTGAAGGTTTTTTGAGTCATAACAAATGCTGCTATACAACTGTTACAATACCATTATGATGCAACCTGGATGAAACCAGCTAATTATCTTATCCAGTACAAGGGACTGCACGCATTTAAGTCCCTTATCCAGTACAAGGGACTGCATGCATTTAATTCCATTATCCAGTACAAGGGACTGCACGCATCTAATTCCATTATCCAGTACAAGGGACTGCACGCATTTAATTCCCTTCACTCAAAGTTTGAGTCAAACAGAAAAGATGACTGTTCTGACCTATTCTAGACATCAGCAATACAATTAACAACTAGCTGTTATGGCTATCTACAACTTACTTCGATAGTTGAGATTCCAGTTCTTGATATCAATAAATAAGTTAGGACTGCTCATAATTCTTTGATTTCTTCATATCAGTAATTTAGTTGTGACCAGTCATAATTCCAATTATCGATATCCACATTGACTAAATACAACTTCAGATCTCAATGTCAACAATTCAAATGTAAACATTTTTATTAAAGCTATCTTATTGATATGATTATGTTTTTGTATGGGCTTCCTCCAGGTACCCTGCTTTCCTCCCATGGTCCAAAGACAAAACGAGTCAGGGCGGTTGGCGACTGCTAAATTGGAAATCTGGCTGTATATGACCCCTGCCCTGCACTGGACTGGACTGGTTTCCCATCCAGGGTTTACACTGCCTCACACCCTGTGTCTGCCCAGTTAGGCCAAGCGGTTATGGAAAATGAATGAGTTTAATTATTGAATTGAATTTAAGATGTATAAAAAAAGAAATGTAGTTAATGCTACCTGTAAAGGAATTTTCCCAAGTGAAACCCATGGATTGACCAAAAAACGGACTCATTTTCGACATGCTTAATGGCCTGTCTGACTACACCAGCAATACTCATCAGCCAGTAGCTCTGTCTCTATTTTTTCCACTCCCCCTCCAGTCTGCCTTCTCTGTCATTTCAATCACTGTGTCTCATCTCCGTCTCTCCCCTTCCTCTCGTTTCCCCGCATCTCATTCTTCTCCTTTACTTCCCTCTCTCATTCTCCTCCTCCTCCTCCTCATCTCTCTCTCTCATTCTCCTCCTCCTCCTCATCTCTCTCTCTCTCATTCTCCTCCTCCTCCTCATCTCTCTCTCTCTCATTCTCCCCCCCTCTCTCTCTCTCTCTCTCTCTCACACCAATCTTCAGACGAGCACTTGTAATAATTCACATCGTTCCCCCAGCAACCGCTCTATCAAACACATGACAGAAACATGTCCATTCCAGAGCGTGCCCGTTTCTGTGTGTGCGTGCATGCGTGTGTGTGTGTGTGTTTCAGACTATAACTAAGTTATTGGGTTTGACCATAAAGCAAAGCCACACCCATCACAACCCCGTGCTCAGACACAAAAAAGCTATTCAACCCAGGGCAGCCCCATCTTGTATCGGATGCCGAGAAGCCGAATGGTACAGCAGCGGTCAACCAAATCCATAACCTAGAACGTGTGGTGCGGAGCCCGCGACTGACCGCAATTTCGTTCACCGATCGCAGATCCGAACCTTATCCTGCTCTACTTCCATGGCTTGTC
>JAOVYW010000084.1:3329983-3340346 GCA_025775045.1 Hiodon tergisus | reverse complement strand
GTAATATAAAGCTATGGGTCAGTAAGGAACTGGGGTACCTGTCCAGTCAGTATAGTGTAATATAAAGCTATGGGTCAGTAAGGAACTGGGGTACCTGTCCAGTCAGTATAGTGTAATATAAAGCTATGGGTCAGTAAGGAACTGGGGTACCTGTCCAGTCAGTATAGCCTCTGCTGAGTTGAAGCAAGCGCCGGCAGCCAACCGAGCACTCCTGTAGCTCTCAGTGCTGATGTAGATGGAGTTGTACTCATCTCCCAGCTTGTGTAATTCTCTAGGCTTCATGCCCTCCGTCGACTTGATCGTGGCAATGTGTTCCAAGCTAACGGAGACAGAGACAGTAGTACTAGCTAAATAAATACACTTACGTTTTAGGAATGCTACAGTAAGCATCTACATAAAGCAGGTTCTACGTAAATGAAAACAGAATCCTGCAGCGTAAACACTGGACAGTGGCAACTAAACTCAATGGCAGTTTCTCAGTAGAGCAGTATTTTGTGATTCAGTAGGTACTGAAATAGTGATTCAGAGTGAACCAGGTTACCTGTGACACATGGCCAGCTCCTCCTCTGAGGCAAATCGGGCCGGTATCCGATGGCAACGGGAGACGAAGCCCAGTTCCTCGTGGCAACCGAAGATGCGTGAAATTCTCTGCGGGAGTTCTGGGTGATGGCTGCAGCGAGGTGTGCAAAGATGGAGGCACATTTATACACATGGCCCGGGTGAATACTGCGAGCGACAACTGGTGCATTTTATAAGTGAAAATTTATCAGTTAAAATGTTCCTCTAAATGCACAAGATGACACTTAATATTTGAGTGCAATTCTCAGTGCAGATACGACATCTCACACCATTATCTCCGGTAATCGCACGTCTGCTCACAACAGTGTTAAATCTATTGAAGGGACCATTCAGTAGGGATTGAGTCTGAGTTCATTTCTTTCTCCGGTTTTGTGTAAAAACGGCAAGCAAGAGCCCTCTACTGGCGCTCTCTCTCCCAGTGATCGATCACTTCAGGACCGGGATTATACTGCATTTCAAACGCCGGGTCAAAGGTCACATGGAAATCAGGCCATCAGCACAAAACTCTAATCAGGGCAATGTTATCACCAAAAATGATTACATTGACAAGGTCGGCTTGATGTTTACACCACGGTCACCAAATTTAACTGTCACATTCAGAATCCCCCAAAGACATCGCTGTGCAAAATATTAACCAACACCATGAAATCATTCCTCAGCAAGGGTTACAAAATCAACCAGAGTTGTCCAGAAAATTTCTCAGATATATATCTTTGCACCATCCTGTCTTGAGATATTGCACTAAAAAGTACGTACATGCAGAACTCAAATCTTTATCCCTGGTTTCCGGCTGAGTGACTTCTATCTAACCTGACTGAGCAAAACCAATTTCATCTGCAGGGTCGGGAAGGTGCTACAGAGAGTCAACATGGAAACTAATTTGATTCCCAGTGGGTACAACCCAGCCACAGCCAGACACGCTGTGTAATTTCCTGTTTCCCTATCTCATCAACTATAAATAGCTCTCCAAAAATGCAGTTTCACTTATCAACCAGAACAATTAGGGTTATCTTTTCAGTTATGATTAAAGATCTGAGAGGGAACGAAACCTAGCAGCCTGATGTTGCAGCATTTTGCAGACTCACGGACATACAGTCACAATCCTGTCAGTAACAATTAAGGATGTGTGCAGTACCAGATCTGTGTGCCATGGTAGAATGAGATCCAAACTAGGGAGGCTACGTGTCCACACCAGCTCACTTACCTATCCCACATGTTGTGGTGTTCCATCATCCTCTGGTCATACACTAGCCCTGTGACCTGTGAGGGGCTCTCCCCCGAGCCCTCACTCGCTTCCACACAAACATCCCCCATCACAGGGTCACCCTCAGGGAGCTGCCCCTCTATGGGAAACAGAGTCACATTACCACCATGGCGGCCACAATGAATAACAAACACGCTAGTACACTTGGCATGACATACACAAGCATGATATACAACAATGCTGTCTAACCAGTTAACGATAAACAAGGCTACACTGCGCGGAAGTCTGTCAGACACAGGCCTTTAAGGCTGCAACGTGCAATTCAAGACCTACCTAGTGTCTGCAGGCTTGTCCAGAAGGGGTAAAGTGCTGATATAGTCTGCGAGATGGACTTCAGGGCACTGGAACACACACACAGACAAATAGAAGTAGTCTCAGGCGCACAGAGGCCACAGGCGCAGTAAACACAGAACCAAGCAGACAGGCAAAGAGCCAAGTGAGAACATGCCCATAGTGATAAGGGTCGCCGACGTAAGCACGGTCATCCCAGGGTGCACAGTATACCGACACACACACCCAAATTCACAATCAAGCACTGAGAAACAGGCAATTCTACAGCCAAACTCGGGGACACACACACATAGAGGAGGTGCAAGGAGATGCAATAATTTAAAAAAAGCTTCTGTCCAGCTCTTGACACATATTAAACTGAAAACACTGAAACAAAAAGGGGAGGTTCCCCCATTTCCTGGGGACACTCACCTCTCACTGGCAGCTCCAGGGGCCTTTAGGCGGGGACAGGAGTCCCCAAGCAGTGACCTCACACAGGCGCATACCCCCTCTGCCGTGGACTGCAGGTTGTACCCTCCCTGATGAACATGGCCGTTTGAGATCGAGGAAAAGAAACACAAACGTCTCCTCCTGTTGCTGTTAATGCAGTGGGTCGGAGGTGGGGAACCTTCCTCTTACCTCCAGTGCCAGAATCACTCTGCCCTGCGCCAAACCTTGCAACAGGTGGGTGAGTATAGCAAAACAGTTTGGACTGGTGGACATTTCTCCCTGAAAAAGACAGGCACCAGTAGTTCAACACTATAATACTACACACAAAACGTGACTCACAATACAAACAATACAATACAAACACATGCACGCACGTTCATGTGTGGTTATAAATTCAATATTCCATAAGCATTTTGCTGCTAGAAATAGAAGGCTATTACAAAGTGAAAACAAAAATAGTCTATTGATCGTGTAGGGAAAATACCGACCTATTAACTTCTAGATTGGACACAGCACAGAGTGGCACTTCCATTACCGTCAGTGTTGTTCCACAGATTGACATTAACATTAAATGTCAAGCAATCGTCGGAACATACCTTGGGATCCCCAACCACAGAATCGAAGCCAGCTGCCACAAGCACCAACTGAGGCTGGAACTGCACCGAGAACACAGACATGTTAGGGAGCAGCAAATGGCATTCATTAAAAAACAACAAAGGCGCAAAACGTGATTTAACAGCGAGTCCTCTGTTACTGGCAGCACTGGGGTGCGTAATTCAGCCAATGGCCTTCTTCTCGGAAACGGCTGTGCTAACCTCATTGGCTACAGGTAGAAGCAGCTGCTGGAAAGCTGCAATGTAGTCCGCATCTTTCATTCCTGTCTAGAGAGAGAAAAGGAGTAACTGGTAGGCCTTACCTCAATAACCCAGGCGTAGCCTTTTATAATAACCAGTATGTACTTATGTATGTTTTGTGACGTTTTTTATCCCATTTTTAATGGATCAATAGCGTGCTCACTGCTCACTAACCCTTAAAAAAATGGCACCAAACGAAAGTGCAGAGGATATCAGCTGGTTATCTCTTAAAGCAACAGGATGGAGCCGTTACAGGCAAGGTTCCTGATTACATTTGACATTATTTTTGTTGCTTAGAAAACACTTATCCAAAGTGACTAACAGAGCTTACATTTCTACATTCATCCATTTATACAGCAGGATATTTTACTGAAGCAAGTACAACAGGCTACAACAGCTGGGGTGGGACTTGAACCAGCAACCTTTTGGTTACAAGCCTGCCACCTTAACCACTACACATGGAAGTGTTGCTAAGAGTAAGGAAAGACCCATGCCCACTACCTTGTTCCATGGCAGGTTGATGTTGTACCCCTTGCCGACACCCGTGCCCACAGCACTGCTGTCAGACTCAGGCAGGTGAGGCCAGAACCTGCCCTCCTCAAACCTGTGCACTGAGAAGTACAGCACACTGTCGGGAGAGACCACATTTACACATCGATTAATGGTCTCGCGTCAGGTGAGGCACTGTCTCTATCAATGGTGACCAGAATAAAAACACGGTACCCGGGATCCTCTTGGAAGATATACTGGATTCCCTGGCCGTGATGCACGTCCCAGTCTACAATCAAAATCCTGTAACACACAGCCGGAGTGATTCCGGTTATTCTATTGCCTTTGGCAGCTATACCACAACATAGAGAAACACTGCGGAGATATTGTAGGGATAAACCACTAGATATCTTCATTTAAGACAAGCATCTAAACCTAACTACATTAGGGCAAGATTGAACACCAAATTGGGAACAGTAGCAGAATCAATAAGAATATGTAATATTTTAGGCACAATGGTGGGGGTTTGGGATAACCAGTTGTGAAACAATAACCTTGATAAGCCCAACAAACACAAATTCTGATCATTATACCCATGGCAGATCAGCTCAACCAACCAATCAATGGCCACCCACTGATTTGGCCACACCCACATTGTAGCCACTCCCACACACATCTGTTCACAATCCTAAGGTACCTTCCCTATCGCACCAGGGCCCCTGTGAGGGCCTGTGTCACTGTCAGTCAAGGGAGCAGAGGCTGGGACAATGAAGCGGTGCCTGTTGGACTTACCGCTGCAGGCCGTGTCTCTTCTGGGCGTAGCGAGCCGCGATGGCCAGGTTATTGAACATGCAGTAACCGTTCATCCTGTCAGCCTGCGCATGGTGACCTGGGGGTCTGGGAATAATATCTCAGTTAAACAAAGCAAACTGCTTACAAGACTTAGAACTAGTTAAAAAGCTTGTCCAATAAAATAAGGTAATGTCTTGTATTGTGGAAATTGGAAAAATAAAAAAAATAAAAAGAGCAATTTAAAAATATTTAGCAGATCATGGTGCGCTGCACTCCAGGCCTAGAATCTACTCCTTCTGCGTGATGGTTGATGCTTTGACATCCCGTAAGGTAACCTTGGCTGGGCTGATGGCTAGGAACGGAAACCAGTAACACTCAGAAGCTTATCTCTCTGGTGTAGCTTCAGCACTTCAGTTTGTAAACCGTTACCTTGTAACAGTTTTGGGAGTCGTTATGCCCTCCAAACTGCTATTGTACTCGTGTTGTCTGCCTGGTCACATGCACATGCACAAGATGGCCCTTGTGAGTATAAACCAATTTTCTATTAGCACTTAATACAGAATCAGCTGTACCTATAGATAACCCCTGAAATGACATATATCCATCAGTTACCTGGCAACAGAAAATCCGTTTCTCAGTTCTGAAGTCATCACTTTGTCCACAAGCTGCAGAACAGACCCAACTGCCAGAGCTGCACATAGGAAGGACTCCTGTGCATCAGAGATAACATGCAACAACAGTTCTCACAAACATGGGCATCCATGTGCACGAACCACGCATTGGACTGCGGAACTTGGTGTAAGTGCTTTGGATCTAAAGAATGCCATCCTCATTCACATAGCATACGGTCTTATGCAAAACAGCTAACTTTTTACCCGTGTCCACATTCATATAGCATACGCTCATCTGTAAAACTTTTACACTCTGCCCTGTTACACAGCCGCATGTTTACTAAGGAAATTCAGGTTGACCACGTTCATGGGCACTATAGCCCTGCTCATCCTGGTACTCGCACAGCCAGCTGCCCCAGGTGGCATTTAAGCATCTCTGTGAAAACTGCCCGGCAGCTGCGACAGAAGCCACACTTGGCTGTACAATGTCAACCCTGTTCTCATCCACCAGGCCACTTAGAGCTGCAGACACATGCAACCTCAGGGGTAATCACTGCCTGCCACCCAGGAGACGCAATCGCGGTCATCGCAACACACTCACAGGGTGAAGGTAGACAGAGTCGTATTTGTCAGAGAGAGACTTGAGTTCATTTTCCGTCATCTCCAGCGTGGATTTCATCAGTTCAACAAACTCCTTCCTGCAAGTGTAGAGATGCTACATCATCGTCGTCGTCAATCCCCAACCCCATGACCAACGAAAATGGCCAACAGAGACGTCTGCCGCTATCTGACACGCTGCGCCTTAAACAACGTACCTGTGCACCAGTAAGAGCTCTTCTTCTGTAGCCATCCTCGCCTGAAAGCCAGCACAAGGACAAATCGATGCACATACACATACAGGCATTCATTTCACATCAGAGCCACCGTTCCCATAACGAAACGAGCCTAACAGAGGCTGGCTCAGCCCGGAGCAGGAGAGGGATACGTGGGTCACTTTGTCCCTTACCTCCACCTGGACACAGCGAGAGCGAAGCCCTTCCTTCTCCAGCTCCTCGATTGCAGTTTTCACTCTCTCTGGACACTCGGGATGGCTGCAGGGTGAACATACAGTGTTCAGGTGTCCTTTAACTCAGTTCACTCAACTCAGCAAAACGTAAAAAATCATGGATTTAAAAAAAGCTTTTATGGCTAGAATTATGACTATCATGCATGAAGATCGTGCATGTTTAAAACTGAAAGTATAATTTACAGCGATTGTGCAGAAGAAATGCAACAACATTAATCAAATATTAATACATTTCAGATGTAGAGATGCGTTTTATTTTGTCCTATGTGAAACATAACCCAAGAAATTGGACATAAATATTGTGGATGTCATTACCTTACCAAAAACTTGCTATTTCACAATGCAGGGACTGAAATATCTTTTTTTGTATAGCAGCCTGTGGCTCAATCTACATCTTTTGTATAGTTTAGCAACGCAAATACAAATATGCATAGCATTTTCAAGTTTTTGAATTGTGATTTCTATTTCCTTTTTACACAATACATGAAGGCTACTATTTAATCACTGTTACTCGGTAACCAGCATTGGGTTAACCGTTAACAAAATTTGCTAGATGAGTTGTATATTACAAACGAAACAGGTGTCCTAGTGAATGACTGGATAATCTGCATTTGTGCCAACTGCTAAAAAAAGATCAAAAAGCAGAAAGAAAAACCACCTAGTCCTGACCTGGACTGAAATTGCATGCGTGTGGGGAATTGTTTCCTGTCTGCACCAGTACCAGAGGTTTACACATTCGCAGACGTCTAACTTCTAGGAACTTCAAGGAAAGAGCAGAGACCAACATTTACAGAGGAGGGCAGACAGATTTAGAATCAGTGCGGTTACCTGGAATCCCAGGGGCAGTGATGGTGAGTGAAGGTGTCACTGTAGACCAGGCCAGTCCCAGTGACGGTCGGCTTGCTGTGCAGGTCCTGCACATGCAAACAAGCAAATGCTCAATCAAGTCAAAATCTCTATTCAAACCATCGCTTTAGAGCATTGTCAAAACACCATTTGACTTGCATGGCAAAAATATTTATGCTGCCAGAAGAAAAGCAACATGTTGGTTCATAATAAATAAACCAAAACAACTTTCAATACATTCTGTGGAGCAGCTCCACAGTCGCAAAGAACTGTGATTTCACCAACGAGCAACTTGTGAACCACAGGCATACCGGTTGTCAAGCTTTATGTTAAAAAGCAGCTCCTTCCTGAATGCTAGTATACAAGACGGGACGCCGCGTTTTTCTCCGATTTATATTTTACTGTCAAACTTAAATTGTGCTTTGAGTGCAGCATGTCCAATGTTTAATTCTTAGTCAAAACTTATTTGGGCGGGGGGGCTTTTTAGCTTTTTAATACCCCATACCGAAGTTTACCCCCTTATTAACAACAAAATAGTCTGAAAAAAATACCAAGTTCTTCAGCTGGTTGACCATCTCCTCTTCTCCTTTGCTTCTATCCATCCTTCCTTTCTTCCGCGCTTCCTGGAGACCAGACTTCTTGTTGGGCTTGGTGCTTTTCTTCTGGGGACAAAAATGAACGACAGCCAAAGCAGGCTGTACAATGCTGCCGGCAATTAAATGATCAATGCTGAAGATTCGGTCTAATGCGAGGCAAAACCGATCAAAATGCTCTGAGTGACAGCGGGATAGACTGAATGCGATGGCAAAAGCAACTGCATACCCTAGCTGGTACTCGACACACTGAAAGTCATTCTCATATGCACTCAGCACATGACTTGTTATCCCTTCTGAAAGACACTGATCAAACCACCAGGCTGCCGATTACAAAAGCTTACCATGCAAAGTCTAGAGACGCACTCGGTTATGGCTTTAATGAACTGGCAGTGAACCAGGACTAACAATCTGATCTGCGTCTGGCGTGAGTGGCAACAGTAAGCAGCTGGAGATCCACCCAATGAGAGCAAATGCACACCAAGCTGGGATCTGACCACCAGTCCGGTCACATAGCTGGATCCGTGTGCAGTCGGAAATTAATTCCCTCATACATAAATAAGGGATGACAAAAAAACCCTTACCTTTATGATTCTACTTGAGTGCTCCAAATTTTGTTTTGCCATCTTTGTTCGAGTTAAAAAGTTTAAATTCATCCCCAGACTGCATGACTGAGAAATGGAAACAGCATACGATTTACATTGACTGTATCGGGCCCGGTTGTCTTACTTTGGAACCAGAGTCTGGTGACCTGGGTGATCGAACCGCGCTTCTGAGTAACCTCGACCCCTGAGGGTCAGGTACGGAATCCATGCTGGACAAACCTCCACACACAGAAAGGGACCCCTGCATAAAAGAAAGGTCTTTAGTGTCGTGTCATTTCATTTCTTATTGATTAACAAGTCTTATTTCTGCCATAAACAAAGTGTCTATAAAGACCGAGAGAAGACTGATCTAAAGGTCATTACTAATCTCTGCCATTGTTGTTTTTCCATTCACCCCATAAGAACAGTTATGAAAGAAATTATCAATGATGGTGAAATGCAATGGTGATTTCAGAGAAAAACAGATTGATGTGCAGAAAGCTAGGTGATTCTTTAACAGGAAAGATTTCTTGCATAAAAAATTATCAATCAATTGTGTTAAATAATTAAATCAGTGTCATTTCAACATTAGATCTAGTTCAGCTACAGGGGAACTTTAGTTTCTGATTCAGAATCCACTACTAAAAGTTGCCTTGAGGCGACAACGAATCGGTTATGTACTGGCCGGAAGCAGCAGAACTGGTTTAAATATCAACCTAATTTGTGAGTTAACTTTGTTTTTTTAATAATTGCACAGTTCTAAAGGTGGTTTTATTTGTATCGCGTGTTCGTTTCACTGCTTAACGTTAGAACTTTTAATGAGAAATTATTTTGTCAGCTCTTACGGCGGAGATAATTCCACATTTTGTCAAAACTGAAGAGGACGAGTCCTATTCGAAATCGAGGCCTGCGATCTGATCGGTCACATACAGGCTATAACTCCGTTGCAGAAAATGCAAGTGACAACATCGCTCTGGGTATCTGTTCCATTATACGTGTCCAATTCAAGATAGCCACATAAGGGCGCATTTAATACGCCTAAATATAGCACTAAAAAATTATTAAAGACAACTACGTAAAACACGTAAACATATAATTTCTTACATAGATGCGTGGGAAGGAAATTTCAACTTTACAGCCATCCTACTTTCAGTATAATTTGGTGCAAAAAAAAGTTTATCTGCTTAGCTGCCAACCCAACTTCACAAATTGGCCAAATAAATTACCTAATTATTCAGTAAAATAGCTATTCAATAACCTAACGGGAATCTATTTGAGGCTAGCTAAATTACACCATTCTTAAACGTAATACTAGAGTTCAAAAAGCAAATCGTTATAGCTACATACCCTTCATAAACGGCGACATTCTGGAAACCAGCAGACTAAATTATTAAATACCGGACATATACATTTAGATACTCTATATTCGGCTACTTCATCAAATCAATAACAAACACCTTATTTTGCCTGTTTATATACAGTGGGATACATATTTCAGAACGAATTCCCTACTTGTATCTAGCCAGGCTAAACAGCCATCAAGACTTATTGTGACGGCTCGAAACAAAATGAGTGACTGTGTAAAGTACTACCGCCCCAAACATTACCAAAAGCAAGGCATTTAATAATCCGTCAAAATAAATAGGGTAAGCAGCGTGTGGTTTAAAATTGGTGTATATACTGAACTTACTTCACAACGTTTAAGTGTCTTCTCGGGCTTAAATCTAAAACAGGTCGCATTAGAAACGCCCCTAGCCAACTGGCGCAACACAATGACGTAAGATGGGCAATGGTAAAATGTATATTTTCTTGCATATGCATAATTAAATTTTACCATCTGAGGTCGCTATAATAAAATAAATCGAACATTTTTCTAAAAAGGATTACTTACGCTTAGGCCAAGGGGTCCAATTAAATCTTTTGGCTAAGAATGTAGTTTAAAGCCTGCTACATATACTATACTTC
>JAOVYW010000084.1:3311515-3324875 GCA_025775045.1 Hiodon tergisus | reverse complement strand
GAGTAAGACACTGTGGCTCACACCAGTGTGGGCACCATGCCTGATGTCGGGTGATAGGAGTAAGACACTGCAGAGGAGTGGTGCAGTGGAGAGTGGGAAGGGAGCATGTGGGAGGGGTGGCTGTATGAGAGCAGGGGCCCAGGACTCAGCGAATATGGGCCTGCCTGGTGGTCAGGAGGCGGTCCCCGGGCCGGGTCGGAGTAAAGGTCTGCCCCTCCGCTCTTCTTGCTCTTTTTGTTCCTGTTGGACACTTTGCGGTTCCGTGTCTGGATTCCCTCCTTCTTCATGGTGAGAGGTCTGTTTACCTGCAATCGGTCGGGCTTTAAAGACTTTTCCCCTTTCCAAAGTGCATGTGATTGGGAAGTTTATTGAAATGAATGGGACATTCGCACTACGGCGACCAGTTTGGGGTGGTCTGGACATGGGTGAGGGGCAATATAACTGTATTCAGATCATACATGGAGTTGTGATGAACACAGTTTATTTACACTCCAGCAGAGCTGAACTTCAGCAGCCTGGCCTGCAGTGAAACCGACATGGACAGGACACTTACATTGTGCAGTTTGAAGTACAGCCCACAGGCGTTGCACACAGGTTCCCCGCTGGCGTTGCGTCTCCAAAGAGTGGTGGTGCTGGTGTGGCAGTTGGCACACTGTGTTCCCGCCCGCTTGCTGACAATCTGACCCAGAGAGACAGAGGCAGAAGTACAATGACAGCCTGACCAAAGAGCTTAGACAGTGTCGTGGCATCTGCTAACAAGACTGCAAAAGTCTTTCCTCAAATGCTTAAAAAATGATGCCATCAGCATTTGAGTGAAACAGGATAACATTTTAAATGAAAATTGCAATATCGTTTTATTGTGTGCAGGTAGATAAAAGTAATATGTATTTCTATTTGTGGAATGTACCAGTCTCTTCTTTGGCCGGATGAGGGGTCTGTTCTGGCCGTTCATCTTGTGGTAGAGCCCACAGGCGTTACACAGGTAGTGGCCGGTACCGTCCCGACGCCACAGAGGAGTAGCAGTGGCCCCACAGTTGACACACTCCCGGGCCTCTGTAAAAACACACACACGCAGGGACCTGGTCAGAGCTGGCATGCCATTGGGCTCTTATTGTGCAGTTTTTTACACACCTGATGATCACCAACAAAAAGAGTTGAGACGTGCTCTTTTCATATCGGGACCCATTTGGTTGCCACTCATCTATACTTTTCAGCTCACTTCCTGATTTAGCATGGAATACATAATTTACATACTCTAAGGTTTCTGATTGTCACAAATCGTTTCTGCCCATGTTCTTTACAATTACAACTCTTGTTTTTTAGGAACTCAGCAGAAGTACAGAGAGGAGTACGAGTAGTTCATTGCATTCATTGTTTTAAAAAAAAAGGCATGAGAGACTAAGAGGGTGCAGGGTACAGCAGTTATGACTCCTCACCAGGTGGGGAGAGCCTAATCTTGTTCCTCAGTATCGGGGAGTAGGCTGAGGGGGACATCAGGCCCCCCGGGGAGGAATAGAGTGAAGCAGAGCTGTAATCCTGCGGGGAGGCTGCGTAAGAGCTGTAACCTCCCAGGGGATGGGAACTGGAGTGGGAGGAGTGTGTGTAGACACCCCCCGCAGCCGAGGTAAGATTCAGGAAACTGTCACTCCCTCCTTCCATGGGGCTCAACCTCTCGCCCTTCATGGCTTCTTGGAGCCTGAAGCTCTCCTTGCACATTTGGCCGGGGGAGGGGAGCCCATCTCTGGAGGAAGTGAAGGAGGAGGTGGACGTGAGGGGGTAGAGGGAGGAGGCGGTGTGAGGGTGTAGCGGCGTCTTGCCGTAAGGATTTCCGGGCCAGGTGGAAGCGGCTGGGGTGTAGGGCGAGCTCAGGGAGTGGCCCCCGGAGCCATCGAGCCACTGGGGGTTGTTGAGAAGTGAGGAAGAAGAGTAGATCTGCCGCACTTGGGGAGAAAGATGGAGTGACATATTTTTACATTTACATCTTTACACCTGGTACTGAAAACGTTGATTCGAATGACTCGTATAAAATGAATCGTGGTTAACCATGCACTCTGTAAAGATCTCACCTGGACTGTGTCGGTAGCCAGGGGTGGACCGACTGTGGCCAGGACTGGTGAAGTAGGAAGGCAGCCCAAACTCTGTCTCGGCGCTGGGGTAAAAGGATTCCCCCTCCTCACTCTGAGGCAGCAAGCCCGGCTCGGAGGTGAAGTTGGTCATGGCCTCGGGTCCAATGATCGCAGAGGACACCCAGCGAGACTGCTCTGAAGAACCCTCCATGTTGTTGGTGGGTGATTGGGCTAAGACCAGGGAATAAATGGCTCGGTTATCAACTCTGTCATCAGCTCTGTCCCTGCAACTGCAACACAAACGGGGCTTGGGTTAATTGAGGACCACATGGTCTGAGTAAACCAAATCCAGTATAACTTACACTTAATTGTTATATTTGTCCATTTATATTTATTTTACAGGAATATTTTCACATTTTGAAAATCCATTCAAATTCAAAACGCAAACCTTAAAAAAACAAAAAAAACCTTGAAAACCGATTTAGTTAATCAGACAACAAGCAGACAAACCACGTAATGAAATAATGTGATATGATAATGTGTTTCAATGGGAAATTCATTAATAAAAATAATTCATTTTGATTGAATTTACCAGGGTTGCCAACCGGTTCCCAAAGCTGCAAGAGGTTTAGCAGTTAGAAACTGATCCTCACCTGGAAATCCAGGGGGATTTCGTTTCCAAAGATTGTCCTAAAAACCATCCAATGCACTGCAACCCTCAATCAGACTTGGCTACCCTTGCAGTATACTTTTACGATAACATAAATAAAGTCCATGTTTAGCTCTTTTTGTGACTCAGCCCAAATCACCATGCCACAGAACATTTATCAGGAAGACATTGGACAAATGTGAAACTACGCTGCAGCAAGAAACCAGTGAGGCTTTGGTAACCTGACAGAAATAGCAATTCAAAAACAGAGAAATTAAGCGATGTTCTCAGTTTCTGAGCTGTAGCTGTTGACTGGACTAGCTGCGGGCCCTTCAGACGGCCTCAGATCCATGCGTTTGAAATCACAGGCAATACAAAGGCACTTTCTTATCGACTCAGTAGACTGGTGCAGACTCCCTGTTAGTCTGCGTATACATTTATTATAGGAAGCAGTGCGGTACCATGAACATTTACGGTTCTTTATGGGCCTGGATTTTTGCATTGTATGCTCAGTTTTTATTTATATCTCTCCACAAATAGCTTTTTTTTCTGACCACTAAAAAAGTGTAAACTAACAAAAATAAATAAATAAACAAACAAAACAAAAGTAAACTACTATGGTTTCTGCTTTAGTTTAGTACCTTGAGCTCCCTTCCTGTGACCAGTAGTGAATATTCACACTTGTGTCATGGCGCCCTGTGAGCTTGGCTGACCTAAACGTTTCCTCCGGCATCTTCTCATCTCCCACTCATCTCTTGAGATTTATGGCTGAGGATGCATTTTCATTTTAATCTTTCTGTGGTAAATATCTGAGAAGGCCACCCTTATCTAAATGGCAACCCTGTTCCTAAAGAGGCCATATGTACCAAATAGTGTGGGTCTCCTCATATCGTCAGAGGCTGAATGCCTTGGACTCAAGTTTCTTTTTGATTAATAAAGGCTGGGAAGGTGTTTCATTCAATTACTGGGCTGTAAGATGATGCGAAGATCTGAGGAAAATACTTACATCTTGTTAAACAAAAAGTCAAATGTTTCAAATTCTGAAACAATTTTAATTCAACTCAGATATTCAGCTGAATTCAATTAAAATATTTACCACTTATATAAATATATAAATATCCCTCCAATATTGTACATTAGATATCTCAACAAAAGATAAAGAAACAGCACAATTTTGGGCAATTAGGTGAAAAGGTGACTGTTCTTTGGGGATTGATTGTCAAATCAGATCGCTGTGCTGAGTCACAATACACTGTTTAGGGAACAGGGGGCATTGTCCTGCGCGTTCTACCAGCCTGCGCGTTCTGACAGTCTGCGCTAAGCAGAGGTGCTGTGTCGAAGTTGTGAGCTGTTGATTATCTTGCCTTCCTCGGGGCTTCTTTGTGTAAAACCCTGTGTGGTCTGGGTTATCTCCTGTGGCATTGGTGAGAGGTGGATGACGAAAGCTGTTACCAGGAACAGACTCATGCTTTTCACCACAACCTGGAGAGGCACTTCTGCACACATCAACACTACTTTTACCTATCTCCAGAGAGACAGCTGCATCGCATGGTCAGAGCTGACCAGGCTGCCCATGGTCTGTAGGGAGACGGTCAGTTCAATGGCCATTTCGTCGGTCTTCCCCATACATATGGATGTGTTAAAATAAACAGTGCATTCTCCCCAAAATATAACTCTACTCCAAAGTGTTCTAATTAAAACAGCGGAAATTTCTGTTAATATTACTGCATTTATTTGACATTAAAATATTTAGTGAAAGTCTATGTTCCCCAGTCTACAATTAGTGAAGCATTTACACTTCCAGGCGTTTCAGCTATCCTTGCCAATGGAAGACGGAGTTAACTGATCCGAATAAAAGGCTTATTTTAAAAAGCCTCTGATTGTTGAATTTCAACACCTGAATTAGGTTAAATATTAAAGCTTCTGATTTAAAAGCTATAAACAAAATAATTTTTCATTTGGGTGAATCAATAACAGATTTTATTGCATTAAACTGCATTTTGCATTCTGCAAGTTTAGCTAGAAAATGTGAATTTTTTTTTGCCATTTCTAAAATGAAAGGCCTAGAGGAACGTCTATGACGGAACACAAATTGCGTCCAAGTGATAATAATTCTTGTCATAATTATTTCAGCTCATAATTTTGACTGTTCGCTACATCTTTTCCGTTTCCCTAAGTTACACTTCCGACAGTTTCTAAGAGCCATTAGCAAGTAAAAGAAGAGCCAGTACTCATCACACATGACAGTAAAACAGGTGAACTCACATCTATAGATAAACGCTGTTCTCCGGTACTGCCCCTTGTGCACTGTGGCAAAAATGTATTCCGTTACACATAAAATGTCGATAAGCAAGACCTACCCGAAGCGTGTGCTCCTCCTTGACCGTATCTCTCTTGGGTCGACAGTGAGGTGTCCCAGGCCGGGGTGAAAGGTACAGACAAGAGCTAGGAAGCTTTGAAACTCTTCAGTGGAGCGCCTAAGCCTTACTGCTGGGGCTGACAGTGGTTGAGGTGGAGGAGAAAAGGAGAAGAATGATGGGAGGGAGCAGGGGGTCAACTTTAGGATATGTACTTTTTAAAGTCTGAATGACACACCCCCCGCCCCTCCTCTTCTGTGGCACATCTTTTCCGTAGAATGTTGGCCACAATTTCATTAAGAGGGTGATATTTTAGATTTTTTTTATTTATTATATATATATATATATATATATATATATATATTTTTTTTTTTTTTTTTTTTTAATGATTAAAATCCAAACAAGTACACTTTTTAATATTTTATTATTAATTTTTAACACAGCAGGGTTAATTACTTTCTTTCACTATCCATAGTTAACTACTTTTTCAGAAAAAAGCACAAGACAATGAAAGACAAGTTCCATGAATTACTGCAAAATAACAAAAGTAATTCTTATCAAAAGCTCGGTTATTTAATGCCAATGTGTACAGTATTTTTTGTTTCTTTGGTGCATGGATTTGTAATTAGAACAGAGGTGATATCCAGTCATTCTGATTTGCAGTTTTGGCATCGTTTTTACTAACGTTATGTAATTTTATCAGATGCAAACAGGTTTTTTTTATTATTTTTTTTATTTAGTATTTCACTGCCATACAAAACAATGGCAAGACAAAGTTTTTTACACTTTACTTATGTTCCTTTAAGCTTTTCAGGATACTTTAGTCTTTCAATTAATAATTCCATAGTTTTTAAACTTATACATTGCTGTTGAAGAGGCTTGTTATTACAAATAATTGCTACAAAAATCAATGTTGTATATTGGGTACCTCATATTCAGATGTTATGTACCATTCAAAATGTTAATATAGTTTATTACCATTCCTGTTAAAAACACTTTCATAGCATGTAAGCAATGTATTCCTACAGAATACAGATGAATGCAGGTGAATTGACAGGTGAACAAGTTATATTTCAGGGTTGTTTCTTAAGTAAATCAGTAGTTATTTGGATATGTAGAATGCATACAGGAAATCTTAACCAAAAAAAATTAAAAATAAAACTGGCAGCGGTCAAAATGACCTAAAAATGAACACATCAGGCTGAAACCCAGTGCATCGGGTGGACCCCCCTCGAGGTAGGCAATACTTACCCTCTGTGGTTTCAGCACAGGTCCTCTCCTGTTGCTCTGCTGCAAACACTGGGGTTTGAGTACCGCTCCCTGCTCTGCCACCTAATAAATCCTGCGAGGAACGGGTGAGATTCCTCTGTTAGCCCCCCTCGTGCTCGGATAGGCCGATTGCCAATGGCAGGTTTTCAGTCTTGATTTTTGCCAAAACTTGAGGCTGGATATTGAGGGATGCAAATGAGGGAGGTTATCCCATGCCTCTGCTAACAGTGTTATTATCACGGGGCTTTTAGCTGAGGACCCATCCGTATTTCATGCAACTTGCCAACCGCCATACGGGACGGTAGCTACTTAATGATTAAAAACGTTGTGTCTGAGTTTCTACGTCATCCAAACGTTGTGAAGGAGTGATCACAGCCAGGTCACGGATGTCTTTAGAATTCTTTTTTTCAGAAACAAATTCACATCAGTATAGATATAGAAATTTCTATAGAAAAAATTTGACCGTAAAAAGATGGACCTTCTGAGTGAAACTCTTCAGGTGACATAAAATCACATTAACACAATCATTTAGTCAAAGTCATCTCTTTCATTTTGTGTCTGCCCCATTATATTTGTGAAGGACATTACGTCTAATGTTGTGCTTATGCATCTCAACACCGTAATTCCAGATTTATGTATTTTGCTCTGCAACCAACAGGCTATAAAGACATCGGGGCATATTTATCCGAGGTGCGCGCACGCAAATCTGTGCTTGACAGGAGTTTACATAACATTTGAGCTCGAGTGAGCATTTGTCAAGCCTTGTGCAGGATAATATTTTTGTCCGATGTGCGCTTCGCTCTTGCATGGGTTTAGACCATGGGTCATATGCATTAATTTTAATCCAGCATATGTAGGGCTTCCTGAATTCGGTTATCCACAACAAAATCATCCAACAGGCAAACAATTGCATCTGGTTGTTTTTAAAAACCACTGGAAAACCTCCATTCTCCATTCATAGTAATATACTACTTATAAATATATAGATTTGTGTTTATTCCACAGTAGCGTATACCAAAATTGTATTAAATAATATCTATGACTTGATTTTGATGTAACTAAGAAAATAATTCCCAAATTTCAAAAATAACGAACAAACTATACTGAAACTATTTGAGAACTATCCAGTTAAGGGTGCATTAAATTTGGAAACAGAAAAAATGTGGAAACTGGTGTGTGCTTGGTGTATTCATGAAAACATGTCATGATCTTGTTCCTGAAAAGTTGTAGCTTTTACCGGAATGTTAGTCACAGTTTACAGACTGTGAAGAATAATTTGACCAACTCTATGGACCTAATTTTTGACTGATGAGACTTGGCATATGCTGAGATGCGCCTGGTTGTACGTTAATGAAGGATAAAGTTCAAGAGTTCATGCCAATCATAATTTTGGTCTTATAAAAAATGACAGGGTCATCAGTAGTGTGGGTTTGATGTGCCAACACAGCTTGTAGACAACTTAGATCCTGTAATGTGTGGGAGTCATCTATCACGTCTATCATCAATCTTAGCTACTCTTTTCTCATTGGATGCAGGAAACAATCAGGCATGAAGCTATTGGTCCCTGTCCTGACAAAATGAACCACTCGGCCACTGAGACATCAACAAGACAGACTGAGTAGAAAGATCTACTGTGCACTTACTCGAGAAACACTGATGCAAGAGAGCTCAGGAATAGCTACGTATCAGGACGGTCAGGAGACATATCACATATCTAAGTACCGTGCACACATTTCAAGGTCAGTCCGCACCGGTATGACATAATTTATCAAAATGATGACTTAATGAATCTGTTGATTTGTGATATGACCACCTAGTTTGAGCATTTCACTTCGAACCTGCATACTTAATTTTTCATTTCTCAACACAGCCAGATTATTTGCTTGGTACCCCACCTTAGTATCCAAACCAAAGGTGTTCAGTAGTTGGGTACGCTAAATAAAAGGACAAAGTAATCTTTCCAAACCTCAAACCTAACTTTTCATGCAGCTAACATGTAGCCTAAGAGAACATTTCTGACCTGATTACTTTCGACATTTGTCATTATTTTAGAATTCAAAAGAGAACCTATGGGAAACACAGGGGTGGGGGTAGTATTCAAAAATTATTTCTCAAGGTTGGCAGGTCTGTATTTCATTGACAACAGACTTGGGGGTGATGGGGGGTGGCAGCTGGAGTGATAATGTAATGGAAGCAAAAGGAAAGAAGGGCAACAGAGTACATTTAAACTAAATGCCATGGGAGGCCGGCTGAGTGACAGGCTTGTAACAGAAAGGTTGTCGGTTCAAGTCCCACCCCAGCTGTCGTACCCTTGAGCAAGGTCCTTAACCTGAATTGCTTCAGTAAAATATCCAGCTGTGCAAGAGAATGAATGTAGATAGTAGTAAGCTGCGTAAGTCACTTTGGCTAAAAGTTTCTTCTAATCAACTAAATTGTAGATTGGTATCACAGATTTATTTGATCTGCCCTGCAATGTCCTATTCTTTAGGGTGTGGGAGAGAATAAGAAAAGCAGTTAAATTTATTTGCTTTCTCATTCTTAAAATCCGGAAATTTTAGTTGCTTTTATCAAACACAAATAAATCTAAAATGAATTTAAATGTTTGTCATTTGAGAAGAATCAAATAAAGATCACTTGCACACAGAAAGGTACATTTTAAAGGTTAAAGTAAATGTCATGTCATGGATTTCATTCGTTTACCCTGTAAAGCCCAATGTTTACGAGTTTCCATTATTAACTCACCATCTCCTCTAAAGGAGCAGCACATCATGCTGGTTGTAAAAAAGAAATGCGTGAAGTCTTGTGACAGATGGCAAAACAGGCAGATGAACTAGCGACCAAAAGGAAGTGGCAGACCATGGGTTATTTGAAGCAAAGAGGACAGTTGCAGACTCTTGCATGCTCCCGACTATTTTAAATTTCCATGCTCAAACCACAGCATTCTGGCGTAATTCACCCTTTCCAGGGTGCAAGACTGGAAAAAGTGATTCGCTTTTGCGCAATCAATCAATCAATCATTTTTTTTATTTGTTACAGCACATTTTTAAAAACTGAATTTTTTTTCAGACTTGCTAAACGTGTTTTCCCGAAGGAATAATAAATAAAAAAAATCTGAAAATCCAGTGCCAATGTGGGAAAACTAGAAACTAGAATTCCCTGACCCCACAGGCAGTCAAGAGAAACTACTGGAAAATTACATGAAAGTAGAAACATAAAGATTAAAGCAAACCTTAGTCGACCAAAGATGGGCACGTCAACATTCTAAACACAGGTGGCCAAAGGGTGAAATATTGATAACAAGTTCAATCAGATATGTTCATATTTGTTTTCTGGGTACATTAGCTACCTTGCTAGCTGGTTATTTAGCTGATTACAAAAAAACACAATATACCAACAGAGGAAATCAGTGGCTGTGTGTAACATATAGGGGATTTGCCCCTTACCTGAATGTCTCAAAAGATTCATGGTAAGATACAGAGCATCCAGTACTCACACGGTTATAACCAGGTGTATGTAAGCCAGTCATAACATAACATTAACAATTAGGGCGTGAACTTTTATTTAAGCATCTTTATCTTTAATTTAAGTTACTTTAATATTTAATTGCATTAACTCACCATACTTAACAACACGCAAGGGTTATATTTTGTTCTAGGATGATCTCATGATTATTTATTATGTCATATCAGATTAAAAACAGATATTTTATAACAAGGGGTGAATAAAGGTAATTAAAACTTTTACACTTTAAAATCTACTATGTTATATTTTTCTGTAACACTGTGGAGTACTGGATCTAGATACTTGGATGGAAACAGTAAAAAGAGGAAATAAACACTCAAGCATACATATATTTTGCAGAAATTTAATATATATATATTTTTTCAGCAGACAAATAAAATGCAGGCCAAAAAGATTTGGGATCAAGTGTGCAGATTTACATCGCTGTATTTACTTAATTTTATAAATTTTTAAATTTTTCTTGGTAGATTCACTTATCTAAGGCAAATTTCAAATTGGCTATTTATGCAAAATATTATTATCACTAATAATCCCCTTAACCTATCGCTTATTTTGGAGCCAGATCTGCCTCTAAAACATAACCTTGAGAAAGCTTTTATGATCCTGCAAATCCTGCTCATTTTAGCACATCTTAAGCTTTCGGTTTATCAAGTCTGTCAGTTCCCGAGAGATATAATTGTGAGTTATGGCTCATCACATGTTTTCAAATTTCATCACATCCATTCCCTCCCAATTGAAAAATGCATGGCTGGTTGTTTCTGGTTTACACTTAGATAAACCATTTATCTAGAACACAATAACAAAAAACAAAAAACGATGCGATCTTCTTGGCTGTGGCTTCTTCATTCTGAAAAACAAAAAAAAACGAAGAAAATGTATGGCTGAAGTGGTAATTATCGTTCCCCATACTTGTTGTGCGTATACAAAATAATCAGTTTAAACCTTTTAAAATGGGGGCTCCAAACTAAACAAGCGTGAAATAATAAACAAGCACATAACAAATAAGGGCGAGTACCTCTGACGGTGAGCGTGGTGGAGCATTCGGCTCTGCCCAGGGGGTTTTCTGCCATGACTTTGTACTCGCCGTTGTCTTTAGGGCCCACTCTGAGGATGAGCATGGAACAGACGCCACACGTGTTGGTGATGTAGTAGTTGGTGTCGGTGTTGAGGCTGACGTTGTTGCGGTACCACGTGACGTGAGGCGCGGGGTTTCCCCTGACCGCACAGCTCATGTGGCACTCGTAGCTTTGTGGAGCGGTGTGCGTTCTCAGCGGGACCAGGAACTTTGGTGGCCTCTCTAAGGTGCAGTCCTTAGATTCTGGGATGTCCACAGTGAAAATATCTGGATGGAGTAAAATAACAAGGAAGAGGTGCCGGATTCATCAGCATGTAGCTGATTTATGACAAATAACAACGCACCAGATGGCCGTTGTGTCTTACCTTTTACGTTTACTAACTATCGTAACCAGAGCAACGTACAAAAGTTCCACAGTTTAGGTGTTAACGTGCAATAACAGATACTGAGCTACCATTTCATATTGACGAGTTCTGCAAATAGGAAAGCACATAACTTGTTAAAAAAATGTTGATCAGATTCCCAGTCAATGAAGATTTTGAACCGACATCTGGTACCATAGTTCCATAATCAATTTAATCCACATATGTACTGTACATAAATTAATCACAGAGACAAAAAGTAGCTTCAGAAAAGGTAATGCAGCGTTTCTAAAACAATTTCATATGACATGACCTTTCAAATGACCCTACTGACCCTTCTTCCTCGTGATCCCCCAGGTCTGTGACTCAGAGGGTATCGATAGCCCCATGTCATTCTTGGCGTACACACGGAATTTGTACTCTCGCCCGGGCATGATGTTAACGGCTGTAAAGTTGTTGTTAAAGAGCCGATCGGCGACGGTGTGCCAGGTTCTCTTGACTGAGTCACGCTTAGACACCATGTAGTGCAGACGGTCGTCAAGCTTCTCGTCCGGAGAGGGAAACCAGGAAACGGTCACTGTTCCAGGAACGTTTTGTTGCAGCTCCACTGGACCAGCAGGTTTTGGGTCATCTGTAAACAGGTTGGAAACATCGACCAAATATGCATTAATGTGTTAATTACATTTACTAGTGGAAGTAATTCGTACAATCGTGTATAAACCTGCTTCACAGGTTATTTAGTTCTGCTTTCAGTAGTTTTTTCAAAGATCAAGCTTGCAAGACGTTTTTTGCTTTACTTTGTTCTCAGAAAATAGATTACACATGCATTAAATGGTGAAATTACCCTTGAAGGAACAATTTTATAAAGGAAATTCCCAGCGTCGCTGTAAGCACCACACATAAGAAGATAATCTTCATTCAACGAATCCTTGATTTAACAGATTGCATCATTGACAAGCAAGAGGATGAAAATCGTGTGAAGTTTGCAGATGAATTGTTAGTTTTGAAAAAACATTTTTTTGTGACTCCAGGTATCCAGAAATAGTTGTTAGGATGCTAAATGGCTGTTCTCATTCTGCCAGACAGAAATATTGCCTTCCTATCCAGCCTGATGAGTTCTGAATCCTAAAATAAAGATGGCTTGATCAAGGGCATGTATGGTTGGCTGTGCTCCGGCTCCAGAGCTCACAGTCAGGTCCTCTCCGGAGCAAAAACTTAACCTGTCCAGCTCCAGGGCCAACTCCAAGAAACTAGAAGTGAACATAACCTATCCCATTCTTAGGAAAAATTTTAAAAGTTGAGATAGAGACCAAAGGCCTTAGTTCAAGAATCCGATTATGCTCTTGTCTTTGACTCCTAGGAGTAATGATACTGTCACTGTTCTAAATGAACTTAAAAAAAAGTAATCAATGTTGAGAATTTTAAGAAGGTTTGTCATTACCTGTGACTCTGATCTCAACACTGAAAGTTTCCTGGCCAACCAGGTTCTTCACTATGACAGTGTATATTCCTGTGTCAGAACGTTCTGATGAGGTAATCAAGAGCTGGGATGACCCCTCAGAGTTGCTAATGGTAACCCGTTTGGACACAGGTACACCATCTTTTATCCAATGTATGTCTGGTAAAGGGGAGGCCTGCAAAAAAATAAAAATATTCCAAATTTTTTTACTCAGTGTACCTTAAAATTTTAAAAGGGGGGTCATACTTTTGAAGAAAATTCTAATTGTAGAGGGGAAACTAGCTTCCACTCCTTACCTCAAAGTTGATGTTGACCCGAACAGAATTCCCTGCTCTCACCACCATAAAACTCTTGATCTTGGCATCCGTAAATCTTGGCCTGACTGGAAAGTAGATCATTAAAAAAAGAAAATTTAATAACAATGACACTGAACTGGTTATCCCATTCCCAGATTCCGAGTAATGAGTGAATACTAAGAAATGTGTTAGGATGCCCACGTAGAAATGAATGAAGGAACATCAATGTTTGTGCACTCACCAGGTGGAGGCATGGCTAGGATGTAGTTGTCCAGTTCTTGGGGTTCCCCCTCTCCCCCTTCGTT
>JAOVYW010000084.1:3264748-3276278 GCA_025775045.1 Hiodon tergisus | reverse complement strand
TATATTAATCTGAAGTATAGCCGTTGATCAGAGGGGTCATATACTGAGCATCAAGAGTTTACTACTTACACTGCAAACAAATTAAGTAAGAATAAGCACGATATGTGTCCTTGTGCTGCTGTGTTTCAGTAGGTTCTGAATAAACTCAGACAAATAGTCCAGCTAAGGAAATTCTTATTCCACTGTCATAGTGATCTGTGGTTATCATTCTAGGTGTTTTTTTCTAAGACCTCTTAACTAATTATGTCAACAAGAATCAGTTATTTCACCAAATGTTACAAGAACTATAAAATAATTGAGCTGCTGATAATTCACTTTCATTACCCTTGATTCTGAGCACTGCCACCAGCAATCACTCTTTAACCCAAGCAATTGCACTGATGGTTACTCAACACATACCACCAATATTCACACTAACAGAAAGCTTCTAGCTCTTATCTTATATACAGATGTAGAGATGGTGATGGTTAGCTCAGGTGTGCTCCTGGAAGTAGAAAATAAAATTAGCAAACACTAAACAGAATAGCAACAACAGGCTGCTGTTATCCATATATATTGTTACATTTAACAATTGTGGCCATTAATTAAGCTTCAATCATTCCCTTTAAACATCCCGTAGTGCAAAGAATAGAGAGTAGTGTTAAGTGCGCACCTCTGTTCTATATTATTATTATTAAAGTTGGGACTACTGCTAAAGATTTAAATAAGACTTTTCCCAATGCAATCCCTTCATATTTCTTAAGTTTTTTTAAATAATGCTGGTAGGGAAATAATGAAGGAGTGAGTCCGTTGTGTCTCAGTGGGCACATATTTTACCATTTGGGCTCATGATGTAGTGGGAGTTTAGATGGCACTTAATTTCGATATTGAAGGGAAAACATTTACAGGGTTTCACTTTTACTGATGACCAAGTCAGACAAAAATGGAGAATAATTTAACAAAATAAATAATTACAGCTGAAGCTATCGTTTAGTTTCAGCTTTTAATACTATACCAATTACAGATACAAAAATAAACCTTGTACAAAACTTTCAAATGTACATAAATATTGATTTCACATTACTGAAACCTGTGAGAACAGCACCACACAGATGGCAGTAATTAGAAAGATGATAAAAACCTAAAAACCTTATTCTGGAACGTAATTATTTTTTCCCCGAAATATTATTTCACCACCAAGAGATTCTGTACAGCCACAACACAGCTGGGCGCCTTGTTCCATTATCGGCATAAGCAATATAATGGGCAAATGTACTTCGTTATTGAAGAATCCTCCCATTTGTTTATGAATAATAATGTGTGCGAAGGGACTCTAAATAAATAAATAAATACCACGTGCTGAAACGGGAAGTGATATGTAAAGGATTGCAGAAGGAAGGAACTTCTTTCAGGAAGTGACTTCAACTGTGCAGAGAAGCAGTAGCAGAACAGTGTTGATGTAATTCTGAATGTGCAGCTGTCTAATGATCCCATTAAAATAAAAATCAAAGTCTTGTATAACTCAGCATGTGTATACGTATTGCAATGGTGTCTGAACAGAACAAACACAAAATAAATACGTATAGCAGACACTACTTTACAGAAGAGGAACAGGTAAGAAATTGGTTTATTGGTACCAGTGCTTTGGATGTTGTTTTTTTCCATACAGACACCAGTTGTGGATTGAGGGCATAAAATATCTGTTCCATGACAAAGCTTAAACATGGGGGCATTAAGGAGAAGGGTGGACAGGAAAGAGTAGTGTAACAATATGGACCAGGCTCCTGCGGTTTCATCTACTCACCTGCCATAAGACCCTATGTCAACACTGATGAATATGTTTGTATATAGGTGTTCTTCCCAATCACCGCACCACCCCGTTGCTTTTGCTAATGAATTTGTGGGGAGAAACGTCGGTGACCTTGCGGTTTCAACAGAGGCAATAGATGCTAAGATATGCATTTCATACACTAAAGGCTAAAGTCTGGAGGTATTTTATTTACTTGCTTAATATTACACAATAAAAGCAAATAACAATGTCTTGAGTCATAGTCATTTTGAAAATTGTCAGAATGTCTGCACTGCGCACCCCAAAAGTAATCTGTGTTAGCGGGTCCCTTTTTCAGTTACAAAAGAAGCACAGTCCACACAGCATATGAAATGTTTTAAAGGCAGGAAAAAGCCCTTGGATGTAACATCCCAAACTTGACATTATGAAAATGCGTGACAAAAAGGAAGGAACCAGAGATGCCATGGACTGCTACTCATTGTCAGAAGGAGATAAAAGGAGATATGATGAGCAATAGCATATTCATACTCATAATCATTATTTTAGCCTGTTAGCCAAAGGTAAGTGCAGCAAGAGCTAACTCCCATTGAGAAAACTAAAGTATTACAAGGGATTTAATCATTTACTATTCCTGTTCAAAAAAATATAGACCCCAATAATTCAGTCTTCAGTTACATAACATAAATACAGTATATACCTATGTATATATTGTATAATTAAATATTCAGGTTACTGTAGTCACACTAAATTATATATATATACCGTATGAAGAAATTAAAACATTAATTGAAAAGTTGAACACAACTAATACGTTAATACACATTTTCTTGTCTGTAAAAGTGCAAATATCCTACTAAACAGCAAGACAATAAAAAAAGTTTTAAAAAAAAATCCTTTACTAAAAGTACATAATGTACATTTGAAAAAACATTTATGTATGCATTTACAGTTTGTATATACAGCCAGTGGATGTTATTTTTGTCTCCATCTTTTAGTATTTTATGTAAAGAGGCTAAGAAAAATGTGGTGCTCTGTAGTGAGCACTTTTGTGGACGGGCTGAACTGGGCCACACAGGCCCAAGTCCTGCATCCCCATACACAGGCTGTTCCATCTCTCTCTCCACCATTGTCAACATTAAAAAGTAATATAGAAGACATGAGGGATTCGGACTGAGCACTGCTCACTTCTTAAGTTTGTCAAAGGGGAAACATTTCTAAAGCCGGACAGGGACCAGACACCAGAAAACTATATTATATACTGTTCGAAACCCATGTCTCAGGACAAAAGACAAATGACGTTTCACACAGAATATACAGAAATGTCGCCAAAGCATCTTTTTGGCAGTTTGACTATACTTCAGGTGAAACTACACGTCAGCTTTGTGTTCTGTATCTTGAGTAGCAGGAATACAATTTAGAGTAGAGGAAGACAGACTACTGCACTTAAACCAATTCCTTAATTTCAGTTAAAAAACCATACTTAATCGCCAGAGTAATTACTCAGGAGACACTGTTTGCTTTATTTCTCCGTGTGACGCCGGAAGTGTATTTAAATCAGAATTTCTTTTTTCATACAAGTTTAACATCTGCGTCTTATTATCTTATGTACCCGTGAGAGGTCCCTACACATTTAAGACTTCACATTTATTTCCACTTAAGTACTTACATCTTCTTACATCTGCAGGCATCTCATGCTCGTCCTACATGTTAGATTCACAAAACAGTGAGATAACGTTGTGGTAACTTCTCTTTAGTCCCACACCCCCCAAAACACCACAAACTATTTAATCCATCAATAAAAGTATCACCCGTCTGTGAACACGTATATCTCGCCTTTAAATATACATAAAGCAGTAATAATGGGAAATTATAATTGCTAAGGCATCATATTATTTATACTTTGTATATTTATTACACTTTGGAAATGTATTACAAATAATGTAACATTTCCACAAAGCTTTTAAGCTTAATGACAAAGATGTTAAACTTGTGTGGGGGCGTTGCCATCAGAGAAGCTTGGAGTTTGTAGTTGTTTTGACTGTTGGAGGTATGTGTCGGTGCGAAATCAAAGGCTAGATCAAAAACTTGGGGTTGACAGTGCACAGTGTAACCACACTCCTCTTCGCCTCTTGAGCTAACCAGAGTTGAAAATGATGCAAACCACACATAAGTCACAGGAGGAAAACAAATCTTTCGCTTTTTAAAGACACTTCGAAGGCCACTTCAGCCCATGCTGTAGACATACACACGCATCCTTACACTTTTGAACGCGGCCACAACGGAACGGCATTTGTCCGGTCTAGTGTCCCCGTTTGGCAGCACGCTGTCACAGTCCCGGGGTGTTGTGTGCTGAAGACATCGGAGATGCTACTGAAAATGTCCAGCTAATGGGGTTGGAACACAGACAAAAGATCCTCCCCATCCAGCAGATCAAGAAGCACAGTTATACTCAAACTGGAAGCACAGGGATTTTTCTTCCTCCTTGTTCCTGGGGAGTGGGCGTGTTCTATGCCAAGCCAGTTTGAAGTCACTGTTTACCAGCTCCAATGACACAGCCTCCAGCCATATTTGGCTGCTGGGTTTGGAACAAGGCAAGGTCTCTCTGGAGGACAGTCACATCCCACCATAAATGCACCTCTCACTTCACTTCCGACACACCCCTTAAACAAAGGCAAGGCCGGGTATCAGAGGAGCTACATCTATTCATTTTCATCAATGCTGCATTGCGCATGTCTTTAACTTGTCCTTGACGACAGCTACATGTAAACCCCTACTTTCATAAGCACTGTTTGTCATTTCCTGAACCTAAGAGGACACAAAAGATTAGTTTTCCTCACATTTAAAAATATTTCAGATGAGTAGCAGGTATGTTTTTATTGTTTTATATTTTTTGTTTTGAGTTGTATAGGGCACACAAAATAAACAAAACATGACATTACTATAAAAGCAGACAGGAAATTATTTTCAGTTTCAGGAAGGCAAAGACTTGGCTGGGCAAATGACAAATGACCTTTGACCTCCAAATTTAATAACCGCTTTGTTAATGATTTTTGCGGATACACTGGACCACCCTATCCCTTTCTGATCAAAATTAATGATACAAAAATAAAAACAACAACTTTGGAAAATAGACATTAACGTACAAAAGAGAGATGGGTGTCCTGCTAGGCAACATATTTTCATAAAGTGCAGATTTTCATCCATAGAATGTTGTATTTTATGAACTGGCCATAGTTTAAACATTCGTTTATTTCAAAAGATGTAAAGATGTGGTTGGAAGGAATAAGGCAGGCTAATAAAGACAGAGAATCTGTGCTAAAACTGTGTGTGGAAAACTACGATACGGAGTAGTTTCCCGACAACCAGTTCTTCTACAGTGGTATTAGGATCCAATAAATGTAGGGCTCTCAGAGGAGGAACTAGGAATCGTCACAAAATCTTGGTCCTGACAAGTTCAATATTGCCTTGTTGAAATCTGTTCCAGACATAGTCGCTTTTCAGATGCGTTTCCAGGATGCATTTGCCTGTCTGGGCCAAACTGCAGGCAAACAAAACAGCAGGAAAAACCAGGACAGGGAATAAGGAAACATCAACTTTAAAGTGTCACTCCAGTAACTTCAAGGCACAATACTATGCTATATAGTAGCAACAGACTTAAAACTCCCAGTCAAATGGATTTAACAGTCTTCATTGTAGAACCAACCCACAAGTCTCGTCAATGTCATCTCTCATTAAAATTTTATTTGGTTTTGTCTGAGCTCGAATTGGTATTGAATAAATAACTTAAGCATTAGATTCATTAACATTTTTTTTATTAACTTATTTAGTCAAAAGTTGTTGTTTTTTTAAATATACAATGTTACTTATTTCATTCAAATGAGTTAGACAGCAACAGGAACAATGGCAAACTCAAGGCAAAATCAAGTTCACTACTGCTTTGAGTATTGGTTCTGTCACGAGACTCTGAAAGTAGCAACTAGCGGCTGCGCTAGCAGTCTGATTATAAAAGAGCGTTCACTACGATCACAAAGAGCCGGTGAGGAACTCCTGCAGATACGGACTGAATACATGCTGGAGAGCAGAAAACTAACACCACCGGAGACACAAAAACCACATCTTTTTTTACTGCCTAGGAACATGGAGACGACAGGCTACTGTGCTGGGGTCTCGGGTTGTGAAAAGACAACTTCAGTGGTGTTGGGCTCACTTATTGTGCTGGCAAAAGGGAAAGCTATAATATCTTCTTAATGTATGTTATAAAAATAAGCTCTGCGATTTCTGACAAGAATTCTTGCACGGTACCTCTCCGTAATTCATAATCACTTAAAAAATAAACGATAAGATTCAACTTGATTATATATATATTTTTTTAATTTAAAACTTTGCACAGATATAAGTCTGCTTTCCCAATATCCTTGATGTTTTACAATATTTAAATAAATCTTTTTTGTACGCATTCTCTTTCTCTTCAAACACAGCACCTGCCATCGCGGGCAGTTTCATACGAACCGATTTTCAACTCAATTCCATTTGTCAGTCAAGAAAAATGCAAGCAAAATAAAAAAATGAACACCATTGCAACCTACTTGGGAAAATGTTGTATCAGCCCACCTTAGACTTTTTGTTTTGCTTTATTCTGAAAAAAAGATTATAGCTTTAATCAAAGGCCACTTCTATCACCCAAGTCAATCTCTAGAGCAAGGCACTATCCCTTCTGTTGCAGCCAGGCTGTCCATGCTTCATTCACACAGACACAGCTTTTGTTGGTTTCTCTAAATCAAAACCAGGTGGCCCTTACCTTACCGGCAGAATTCATGCCTGGAGGTTTCCGTTTTTAAAAATGACTTTCATTTTCATTTTGAAGTCTGTGTAGTACGCACACACTAAAGGCTTGTTTTCGACAGGTTTGGTTTGCCCCCCTGCGTTGCCCCTTGCTTGTTGTGTCAATGTCTTAGCTTGCCTGCTCCTCCTCAGCCTTCCACTTCAGGTTGAGTTCAGACTGAGGGGCGCCGTGCCCTGCGGGGCAGGGCAGGGCGCGGCGCGGGCCCCCAGACGAGCCAAAGCTGGAAATGATGCTCTGTAAACGCTGTGTGCCAGTGGTGCTTGGAGTCACTGGAACAGTCAAAAAAGTGCCGCCGGACAAGCCCGGCGACAAACGGCACCGCGTGTCACACACTGAGCTGTGTGCTCCAGCGCGCTCACAGTCCCAAGATAGCCTTTTCACTTTTCAGATTTTAATTCTTTTCCTATTGTTTTGAAAATATTACGTAGCCCTTTCCGAGCAAGAATGCTCTTCACTTATGAACCCCGTCCTAGGCGCTAGGGTCGAGGGAGAAGGGAAGCGAGAGGAGGAACAAACAAATCCGTTTTTTTCTTTCTTAATTACATACAAGACAATGTTTCATGCCGTCTTAAAGAATGGGTTTTTTTTGAAGTTGTAGATGAATAATGGAAAAACCTAAAAAATAAAATAAATTAAAAAAAACACGTTTTTGAAGGATTTCTGATTGTCAGTGTTAGCGATTCAACAACATCTAAGGGGGGGGACGGGACGTCACTCAAATATCACAAGTTTACAATGTCAGTGCGTGGAAGATGTACATATGGCTAATTACACCTCAATATTGAAAACTCAATAAATAGAACTAGAGTTCCCAGTTGCCATGCAAGTCTCTTGAACAAGACGGAGTATTGAAAACATATTTTTCTATGTAATGCATTCGATATTGAGCTGCATTGTAGCAGCATTGCTGTACATCGTCAGTGCTGTGGGTCTGACTTAAGCCCAAGCATATCTATATGCTATATATCAGGAGTTTTATACACTGTGTGTGTGCGCAAGACATTTTCGGCACAATTTTGTCTAAATGTGTTTACGTGGGTGAACGTTAAGTTGGCGATTATAGAGAATTTCTGTCAGACATAGCTAAACCCTCTCTCATCTGTATCGTATTTGATTTATTGTTTCAGTTTTCTCCACAAAGTAAACGTTCTCTAACAACATGCTAGCTTTGGCCAAGCTTCCAGTAGCATGTCATTTTTGGACATAAGTGCCATTATGGACAGTCTAGTTAGAATATGTTTCCTTCTTTCAGTGCAGGGTTCCCAAAGCTAATCCTCCCAGCATCTCCACACTCATTCTAAGCTACTATATAATTAAAGAAATAATTAATACCGCCTAAACAAATGCAAGTAAATAGAAAATCCTCAGTCTATCACTCTGCAGTAAACATACAACATTACAATTAATTGTGTATAAGCCATTTTAAATTGAGGTTTAAACCAAGTATGGTTTGTGATCATTTATTAATGACCGTATTCAATTCAAGAGGATCGTTTCCCTATTGTTTAGTAATTCTAAAAGCAAATTACAAAAAAAACCCCCCAAAAAACCAGTCCAACCACTTTCTTAGAATAAATAGCCTAGATTAGCCTGCTCGGTTGGTGTGTGTCTATTTGGAACGAGCTGGCATGGAACACCCCCCCAATAGATAGTAACTGTGATAATACCTTCCCTTGTCTCACCGTTCATCTCTGGCCAGACTCCATGCAAACTATGTGTGCCAAAAGCGGTTAGTGAACTAAAGCTGACTGAACGCAAAACATTCTAGGACGGGAGTTTCTTTTCCAACATTTCAGCTTCCACCAACCCAGTACTGCCTAACTCGTATCTTGTGTAAGGGATGCACCTGTAATCCAAACTTGAACAAAAATGAGAATATTTCACTGTACTGTTGTCTAAAGTGGTCCTTACTGTGACTGACCAGTATCATCTACTTTCTCTATAATAATATTTGGGATTTCCATCAAGCCTGTCCAGACTAACCTAAAAAAAAAGTTAGATCCTGAATCCCATTATTTCCATTCAACAAACTACTTTCCGGATTTGAAACGAGACACTATTATTTTATAGTGAATATTGTAGTATTGCTTTCTCTCATAAATCTGTGCAGTACTTAAACTGTATTCAAAATGTGTCATCTACAGGCCTACCATTACTTTCAGCTATATAATCTATTGACCTCCTTTTATTAAAGATCAATTTTATTTTAGAAATGATGTAGCCATGGCAACTCTGAATGCTGCTCAAAGCATATCTTTGTGACCAGATCATATTTGTGGCGTTGGACATAGAAATCAATAAATAGCTAAATTTGCATAATTCATACATGACTCTCACAACCACCATATCTGCACACTAACTAACACGGCTTTACAAAATGATCGGGACTATCAAGTTATCAATACCTATTAAAATCTTGAAAATATATCTATCTCTACCACTTCAAATCCCACAGGAATAAATGATCCACTGACGGGTCACCTAATAACATGCTCTACCAGAATCTATAGCCTCAAAAGCTTTAGGCCCCAGGTAAAGGGACAATCATCATGGTCCCCTCCATCCTATATGTCAGGCTGTTCCTATGAGGAAAAGGGGCAAGTGTCAGGACCTGATTTCTTCTCCATCAACACATTTTGAAATTGATATTACTAAGCATTACAATTAAAGAGACAGGGTGAACATGACAGCAGGGCACTTCCGTCCTCCTATCTAAAAGCAGAATCAACATGAATCTGGACAAAGATATCACTTGCTAAAGTGTTCATCAATCTCTGCTTGTCCAACAATGGCAACCTTGCAATAATCCACTTTTAAGGCATAATTTTGCTAATAAGGGAAAATCTGGCAAGTGCTTCTCCTTTGCAAAAAGAATACAACCCAAATCACCACTCATTTATGAAATATCGTACGCTTTGTTTTTTTGTAAGTTTTAAAATTAAATCAGATCTAAACCCTTAAAATACATACACACCTGGTCAGATCATAACAGAGATCCACAAGACCCTCAACTGCACACCGTGGAAAGAAGATTTATGAACCAAGACAAATGGATTTTAATGTTGACAAGTGGGGGGGAAAAAAACAAAAAAATTGAGAACTGCTCTGTAAAATTGTAAAATCTTACATGCATTGTATGGCCTGGAGATGAAGTGGCCGTTTCTAATTTAGATGTGCTTGTTTTCTAATGCTTAGCCTCCCTGCATGTGATGGCCTTCCCGGACAGCTGGCCTTCCTAGTTAATCCAAGTCCATTTCAGCAAGCCTGTCACACACACCTGTCAGAGCCGATTTAGTGTCACCGCTTACAGCTGGAACTCAGTTTTGTGTGTGTGTGTGTGTGTGTGGGGGGAGGGGGGGGTGCGTCTTCTGAAGCCTAAACCGGCCGTTCGATACTTCAAACGAATATGCACAGGGTGCAGGGTACAGTACTGAAATTCAACCAAACGCTGATCTCTGTATACAAAATGCAAACTACACAATGATCCCTACTCCATCAAGGAATTACACAAACTCGTTGTCTTGGAATGGACTGAGGCAGAGACGAAGCAGTTCTGAAACTGTAGCATGCATAACATTTTCTGCTACACATTTTTCTTTTAAATCCGCAGTTGGGATTTCTACTCAAAAACTAAACCTATTTATTTCCTAATAGTCAACTTTACAATGAAACAGAAATAATCTGAATGTGAGAGCATGCAAACAGAGTGTGCTGAAATATTGTACAGGTCTCAACCTCCGGACATGAAACAGAAATCAGTGTGTCGCTGGGGGAATCAACAGCCTGTCTGCTGAAAACAGGGAAGGGCCTCATATATGGTAAATAATGTGATCTTTCTTTTTTAGAATTTATATTTGTCGGTTAATGCAATTTTTAAACATAAGGTGCTTCTTCATCTGCAAAAAAACAAAAAAACAACAACAGATATATTTTTCTCAAATGCCTTGTCAATACAATTTTATCGGAAATCATTTAGAAAAACAAAACAAAACATAATAAACAAGAACTTCCTTAAGTGTGGATTCAGGTTTTTAAACATGTCGTCTGTGGGACAATACATAAGAGAATTTCAAACTATATTTTCTGTGGGTTATGTACACCATTATAAAGACAAATGCAACCGATTTCTTTGTTTTATTTGCCATTTCCTCTGGGTTAAAACTTATAACCATTACCCTATTTGGATACAGCTTTTTCATGACTCTAAAGACCACCAATGTTTTCTTTATTTAAAGTTTATTATAATCTAATGAAGATGACATTATTTTAACAGTTCAATGTATTTTAAATCATTTAAATTTCATGAAAGTAACTTAATCATTTCGCAATCCTGAGTTTAAAAAAAATGGGCTGAATGTTAATGGCGAACACAAATCCTGATGAGGGATACCACAGGACTGCGCCCCCAGGTGATGCATGGGTCTCAGTCGTCTCTTTTTCGATTAATTAAACGCCGACTCAACTTACGCAACTCATGTCATCCCCAAAGTCTTGGTACGGACACCAGTATCAGATCTCATTACCCTTAATTTTAACGCAAGTTAGTGTTGTGTTTGTGTAAGGGTCATTGGTGACTGTTGATACCATTTCAAGTATTTATGTGATCAAAATGGAAGCCCGGAGGTCTTTAAGGCCCAGACGTCATTTCCCTCCTCCAACCAGCAGGAAGTTCTTACAAGATGCAAAAACAAAAATAATTTCTACGTTCAAAGCTTCAGTGGAGTTGGAGGAGTGCAAGGGCAGTATTCACATCACATTCACATCTTCTGATCTGGGATCCAACACACAAAAAACACGTGGCTGTAGTCCTGTTTCTCTCTTCAGAGAGAGAGAGAGAGAGAGAGAGCGCGCGACAGAGAGAGAGAGAGAGAGAGAGAGAGACCCAGATATACAGATATACGCCACACACAGCACACAAA
>JAOVYW010000084.1:3235997-3250851 GCA_025775045.1 Hiodon tergisus | reverse complement strand
CTGAGTGGGGAGAATTTATTAGATAACCGAATTGGTTGCTGGTGTTGCATCGTGGAATTTCTGGAACTATGCTTCCTTCGAATCGTAACGAAATCTGGCTGGTTAGAAATATAGATTCCCATTAATATTTTGAACGCCTCACCTGCAATCATGCATTACTTTGAAATGACAACAGTGCAGTACGGCTAGGGTTCCCCTCAGATAAACCCGCTGAGTTTGTGCAAATTAAGTCACTTAGATTTAAGGACAAGATCACCGTGTTAATGCGTTGCTTTGAACACTTCTGACTTGACAGTCAAAGGTGCCCGTTTCTTCTCAGCACTTATTTGTAACACTTGGCAGTAAATAAAACCCATGGTGGGCAATTTTATTTTATTTATTCGTTGTAGGCCTATATAAAGGAAATGCTGGGTAAATCAGTAAAATAACGGCTAGTATCACGTAGCCTTTGTGTGCATTGTCAGGGTGAACAAAGAATGGCAATAAAAAATTGGCAAAATTTATTTGAAACTGTGGCACCAATGTGATCATTTGTGAAGGATATGACTACACTAGTGTCGTTTTTTACACAGATGTATGGAGTGAAGTACCACATTTAATCCAGAAGGAAGCGCCAAAGGCCTAAATTAATATTTGGAAATAACTGCACAAAACTCATATATGCTCTGCAAAAATTTAAAAAATCGAAATAAACTCCTTGATGATTAGTGCTTTAGTTTATGCATTATTCTTGGTGATATTATCTCTAAAAATATATGTATATATCAAGTAATTCGGTCCATCTGATAAGAAAGTAGACTTGGTCACATTATGAATATACTAAGTACTCATTGTATTATACCATAGCCATTTCTGAAGTTACTAAAAAAGTTTACAGTCTCTCTACTGTTTGGTTTATTTCTTAACCTTAACCTTCATCCATCCCCTTCTGCTGGTGTTAACAGGACAACGTTCTTTTTTTTTGTACTTGACTTGCTTGAACAGGTTAGAAATATAGATTCCCATTAATATTTTGAACGCCTCACCTGCAATCATGCATTACTTTAAAATGACAACAGTGCAGTATGGCTAGGGTTCCCCTCAGTCCCCTCAGATAAACCCGCTGCCGTAGTCGGCTGAGTTTGTGCAAATTAAGTCATTTAGATTTAAGGACAAGATCGCCGTGTTAATGCGTTGCTTTGAACACTTCTGACTTGACAGTCAAAGGTGGCCCATTTCTTTGATAGCTCTCAGCACTTATTTGTAACACTTGGCAGTAAATAAAACCCATGGTGGGCAATTTTATTTTATTTATTCGTTGTAGGCCTATATAAAGGAAATGCTGGGTAAATCAGTAAAATAACGGCTAGTATCACGTAGTCTTTGTGTGCATTGTCAGGGTGAACAAAGAATGTACTTAAGTAATCTAGGCAGAAGGTGTAAATTTCAGTTATAAAATGTGGTCCTTCATCTGGAATACAATAACAATTTTATACTTTATTAATAAATTATTTAAAATGTGATTGTTAGTGTTATTAGTCCATTACGGGGAAAAACAGTAATGGAATAAATAAATAACCGATTTAGTAATGGGTTTAGGCTGGTTAATTGCAAAAATTTGGATCCATTTGACTTCCCGTCCTCGTAAAATTCGCTTTAAAACTGGGTTAAAATATAAACGCGACCAAACTGCTCACCTTTAAACCAATTATTGCAACAGCCAATCAGAATTTTGTGCGCGAAGTTTGACCTCAGGATTAACTTTCCCCTATTGCTTTGTTCCAAGGTAACATATTTTGCAGCTAACGTGTTTGTACCACATCGTACAAAATGTAATGAACATTATAAGTTGTAGCAAATTTGCATCAATCAAATGGTTTCTAATTGAGTAACACTTGTCATAATAAAGGGACATTACGCGTTTATAAGCAAATGTGCAAAATAAAAGTTAGTGTTACTGTGATTTGTTAGTCCGTTTTTAAAAAATATATATATTTTGAATGCCTTGAATACTAGACAAATCCCTTTAATTACGACACTGCCATTGTTTTTACGATTCTATCCGCATATACGTTGCGACGACTCCTTAGTTGTTTATGTTTTGTTTCCTTCTTCAGTATATTTTAATAAGCTTCTGATACTTTTTTATACGTTTGTCCTTAGCTGTTTCAACCGAGAATGTGGACAAGCTCTCTGGTCTGCGCTGTTAGCCTCTGCTGGTTATTCCGTTGCTCCCTTCAACGTAAAGATAATGTTGCAGAGCAAGGTCGGGCTGAACTTCAAAGGGTACAAAGCTTCGCATCTCAGCCGCTCTATGGCGAATGTTGGGCACGGGCCCTGGAAAAGATCCACACGAGCTGCAAGGAGTTCACTGAAGAGACACAAAGCAGAATAGCCCTGGCATTTACACATTGTCATCTACGCAGGTTAAAGCTTTGTTAACTTCCTACAACTCCTGTAATTCCTGTACATTTTATTCACATTTACAGTGTTGATGGTCTGGTGCTCTTTGCTTAAAGCTAATTGTTTCGTATATATCCATTTCATGGGTCAATATGTTTGAATTACATTTTTAATGACCACATACGTGACTTAATTAGTGGGTATCTCAATCCAGGTCAGGACGCTTGTTCCCAAAGTGTACAGACAACAGTGACGTGTTGGAGTGCACTCAAGAAATGGACCCTGTTGCCTTCAATGCCTACACAGAGTTTTTCACTCATGCCCAAAGTATCTGCCACTATCTGGAGAGTGAGCACTGGCAGCAGCGAACAGAGGGCACCATTCAAAGGTAAAGGGAAAAGAAATACCTGAGGCACCTTTTTTCTGAATTTTTTTTTTTTTTTACTTAAAATAATTAATTGTCAACTCTGCCAGTGCATCTGGGTGGGTCGTTATGAATCCTCTCCACACACGGGGAGGTTGAGGATTCAAACCTGCGAATTCCAGCTCATAGCGCTGGAAATGTACCCTCAAGCGAGCACCTTAACGACTGAGCCACTTAAAAGGCCAGGGACAGGGCATGCGTTCCACTCAAACCTTAATTGCTAAATTACTAGAGATTACCAAGTGCCCCTGAGCTAATGTGCTGTTTGGTCCTAAACCTAGAAGGCCTATCATTTGAAGGCCTCCATCCATATGAGATGGATCAGACGGCTTTTCTACATTATGAGCGATATGGTCATTTAATCCCCCACTCAGGCTGACGAAGAGCTCTGCTGGAGTTGCCGAACAGCTGGCCTCTACTCATCGTATGGCGGAGGACCTGGCAGAAGCTCAAAGTGCAGCCCTCAGGTCTCAGGAGACCATTCTGCGCAATGGGGAAGAGCTCAAGCTCACCCTGCTTGACTCAACTCAAGGTGAGGCGTCCATGCTCGGTAAATTGTTTTATAGGGGCACATCTATTTGATCTTCCACGTGTCTCTGATATTTTTGCGTCTCTGCCTGCCTGCCCGCCTGCCTGCCTGTTTATCTGTTTGTTTATCTGTTTGTTTCCTAGGGGTGAAAGAGTTGTTTTCAGAGATCCAGGACTCCGCACGGGAACAACACTTGGTGTTCTCCGAGATCTTCAACCGCGTGGCCTTTCTGCAAGAGTTCATTATGTCTGAGTCGCATACAATAGGCTCTCTGCTCTACAACAGCCTGGGGCTGTGTGCAGCCTTCCTACTGACTTCCACAAAACGCACGTCTGGAGCCAGGTGATCTACAGAAGTGATTCTGGACATTCACCAGGAGTGCTATGTTGCATTCCTCCACCCTTTTTGTCGATTTTATTTAACATTTAAGTAATGTGCTTGTCTCTTAAGTAATCAGCACAGGCTGATTTAATGACAAAATATCCAAATACTTGTTTAGAAGATCAATGGGAATCATTTAATCAATGGGAATCATTATTTACTAGGCTAGTTCTTTTTGGACTTGTGGCTGTAAATGTCTACTTGGAAAGGATGATCTGCAAGACTGTGCTGGACTCTTCAGAACCTGGATACCAGCAGTTGGTGAGTATCTTGGATTTTAACTGTTGCACAACTACATCACCTAAGATAAATGGTAACTGGAAGTACTTTGTCATAAATGTGAGAACGAAGTACCAGTGAATAGGCAATATTGGTCTAAATACAAAAGGTTGTTGGCCATGCTCCTGTGACTCACTTGGGCTGACTAAAAGTGCTAGCACCGACCATTGGTGTATTCTTGAGCAGGAACGAATCGACATGCTGGTGAGACTGATCAGGCGATCCATGGTTCTGTTGGGACTGCTGATTCTGGTGTACGTTGCAGTGCGGTTTCGGGATGTGAGCCTCGAGAGCATGAAGGTGCTGACTCAGCTGAAGGAGACCCAGTCTAACCTTCAGAGGACTCTGCAGCAAGCCGGTGGGGTTGCACTTTCTAGACCCATCCCGCTACTTATCACGAGTAACCTGGCAATGTTGCCTGCTTTACAGCTAACTAGCGTTTCTTCGCAGTAGCCAATCGGCATCGGTTTGTCTTGTCCGTCCAGAGTTTCTCGCCAGGTCCGTGGAAGGGTTGCGTGTGGTAAAGAGGGAAGCGGAGAGTTTGACGGAGCGATGGGGGAGAAGGTCGGAAGTCCGAGCAGAGGACGTAATGATGGTGCACGAGCTGTCAGCTGTTCTGCCTGTCACTCCTACCCACTGCGCACCCTCTCAATCAGAGGAACTTACCCTGTGTGACCCACAAGACTGTAATTTTAATTTTTTTATTTATATATTTAAAAAGTTTAACATTTTACTTTTTCTGTAAAAAAACCCCATAACTTAATGGTTAATTCAAGTATTTAAGTGATCTGTAGTTTAAATCTGGGTAATGAATATGTTTTCCTATTGTGGCAATTGTTTCCAGTGACGTTTAACATATGGAAATGTTATAAATGTTTGTAAATGATGAGTTGACAAATGGCTGGCTAATGTACCACAGCTTGGGTTCCTGAAAGCTTGGCCATGGAAATCACCAAAAGGCGTGGTCGGCCCCGTTCTTCAGGACCTCGACATAGGCTCACCTCTGCCCTTGTCTGCAGTGTCCTGGTAGATGACCATCAGGTGGGTGTACAGACTGACGTGTGGACGTGTGTAGGCACAAGGGAAACCATGGCGATGATTTATTTTCAAAAGGACCACCATGAATATCCAATATGTTCACCCTACAAAATAAAAATGGGTCAAAAGCGATCCCTCTCACTAATGCTGATGCGGCAGATGGGCCCTTTGCGTAGTGGTGGGAATAGTGGGTCGTTTTCTGTTGCTTTGTTCATACAAATCTCTGTGCTGTGCTCTGCAGCCAAGGTATAACCTGCGGAACAGGAGGTCCCTGTCGGGCCATGCGGCGGACAAAGAGATGCTGTGAGTTGCTGGTGTTTGTCTGAAGGTTAACGTTTATGGAGAGACAACCCTGGAGAGTCCCAGCCCAACACAGCACAGATTCCGCCTCCCTTACGAACAGTTGAATGGCCTGAGCACTATCGTTTGGCAAAACTCAACAGTTGCCTTTTCTGCTTGGATAGCTGAAGGTTTTTAGTCAATTTTGTGTCTAATGTGTGAAAGTACTAGAATATTTCCATTATAATTTGGATACCATTTTCTATTAATTTCATCTTGCACTAATTGAAGGAACTCGTTTTAGAATGGTTTTTAGATATTTATTTTCCATAATTGGAGAAGCTTCGGCATAATGTGACTGATTTATGGGGTAAAAATGAACATTTTAATTTTTACTCTCATTCTAAGCAGATTTGTCATAAATGAACTTCGCATTTAATAACCTGCATATTTATTTCAAAGATACACATGTGAAACCTGAGGTGGCTTTGTGCTGAATATTATTTTAAATGGATTGTCTTGGCTTTTTTCCTCTGCTTTGCGGCAGCGTTTTTATCTGTCTCATCTAAATAAATACTCCCTTGTAAAGTTTTACAACAGTCTGGGTTTGTGTGCCTGAGTGGGGGGGGGGGAAAAATCAACCACTTGCTGCAAAATGGAGACATTGTATCATTCAGACCATTCAGTAGTTTAAAAAAGAAAGGAAATAAAAGTTAATCAAGATGAAAAATTTACTACCAGATTTTAAAAAGTTCCACTCCACATATCTGCCACCTGCTGGCAGTGTTCCAGAACCACCGTCTGAAGTTCTGCAACGATTAAAATGCAAACAATTTCATTTTTAATAATAAACCATGTATTCACCTACCCAGTTACAAATTCACAATCATTTCCATACTTAATAAACAGATTGTATAGCTCTGGGATGTTATCGTGCATTTTTGTGATGTCAGAAAGGGTGTGTTGAATTAAATGTTTTCAAACAATTCTCAAAAAGTCCAAAAAATTTGAATGTGTTGGCACCAATCTGAGCAATGCTTCAAGGTTAAAACACTGAACAATAGCAAGTCGAGGTATCATTTTAGTAGCATTAATAATTGACCATTTAAATAGACAAAGAAACCCTTATGGTAAATCACCAAAATAAATTAATATGTTGAGTTATGGATACGGCGCTGAAGTCAGTAGTGCTTTGTGGCCTTGTTTGTGCCTTAACTCACATCAGTTATGGATACTGCGCTGAAGACGGTAGTGCTTTGTGGCCTTGCTTGTGCCTTAACTCATTTAACACACAGAGATAGTTCTGCACTGACAGCTAACTTACAAGAGTCCTGTTCATTTAGGGGGTTAGAAATAATTTTGCAGACTCCCCACCCTCAGCAGCGATCGGCTTATTTTACACTACCACTCGTGGAATCTGGTTTTCACTTTATTAAAGATATGATCCGAATTCAAACCTCTCTGGAGTATAAGGCCCAGCCTGTGCTCAGCCATTTGAGAGTCCACTGGTTTTCATTTTCTTAGAACCATAGCCTCACCAGATGTTTTACCAATGCCTCTATCCCCGTTGTTGTCCTTTGATTCCGCTTCATCCAGAAGTCCACCTTCCAACGCCCATTCAAGGTGAGTCACTCCTCTGCGTTTGCTCTGAGACAGAGATTCAGAAGCTCCTAAGAATGACTGGATCGCTAAGCTCCCACTGAACAAAAGAAATGCGGACTCATAGGAGGCCAAGGGTTTCTACCAGTACAATTTGACTGGGATGCTGTGTCATTAAAACATACATGCACCTTCAGGGATAGAAGAAACACCTTCTTTATCTCACCTTCTGTCTGACGTCCATGAAGAACGTGACTAAATAACAAATAAATGGTCAAATACATCTTGGATTGTCTTCAGGAAATTTGGTGGACAATTGCATTTTTGGATACGGGAATATTTTTAAGTTTGTATGGGTTTATCTGTAAATTCTGTACTGTGTTGTGATTTTGGACAGCATTACAATTTTAAATACATCTGATAAAATGCCATCAATGATTCAATATAGTATACAGCAATATTGGTAACTGGGGTAATGAATGTTGCCTCCTGAAGCATGCCCATCAGTAACATTGGCACCGTGGTTTTTCATGTTCTTTAAAGCATCTGTCAGAGAGGAGATTTGTCAAAGAAAAGCAGCCGGAGCTCAATACAGTTAATGAGGCTGATGTTAAATGTTAGATAATCAATGGGTTGATCAGTATTTTTCCTACCGTTACATAGGGGGAAGGGCCAGCAGGCAGTCATGTGCTTCCTTAAACATCATTGTACAGTACATAGTACATGATGACCTCCCAATAGTCTGGCAGGATCAAGACCATGCCCGATATCAAAGTTCAGGTACACCTTTTGAATCGCAGACACTCATATTTGTACACATATTTCTGCAGACTGCCCATTCTTTTCTCCCCAATTTATAATCGTCAGTTATATATTTAGTCTTTCCTACCATCCCACACCCTATCAACAATATGGTAACGAATAGTCTGCAGGGGGTTCCTCAAATACACCAGTTTCCCAGTTGATTGCATTCAGCACACTGCTAGCCACGTAGCCCTGCAGAGAAAGTATTCAGCACAGGCATGTCTACAGATCCTGGAAGTCAACAGAGGTTGCTGTTAGCCAGTAGCTAAAGACCAAACTTCCTGCAAGGCTCCACATGCACCAAATCCCAGTCACGGTTGCAAATGACATGATCCAGATTAAACCCTCAGACCTTAATCATGGGAGTCGGAGCTTTGGCAAATACCTTTACTGACTACGCCACTCAGGAGCCTCATTTCTGCCTGCTTCTTCATTTAAATGTAGGCTCCTGTTGACAAATTCAGTGTTGCATAAACACATCTGCAATGTTATTTCTAATGGAGACAGTGTTTCCTGCTGCTTTAGACACACACTGTTATTTTTATAAACAGCCTACCGACGAGCCATCTTCTATTCCTTGGATGTCTCAACACTAATACCATTTGTCCATGTCCCACGGACAAAGCCTCTCCCAGCAGTGAAACGTCAAATGCAGGTAATTTGCTTCTATGTTCAAAGCATGGTTGGCTGAACGGCCAGCTGGACTAGATCCACTGGACGACTGTCTCAGCCCCTGGAATATAGAACTCTAATCTGGCTCAGTTTGATGAATGTCCTTCTGGTCTGAAAGGACTAATTTTGGTGGTGGCTTGACCAAATCCTAGTTGAAAGCATCGGTGTGACAGACAGCTTCGCCTGTTGATAACGTTTGACCCTGATTGATTGAATGATTCTCTACTGAGTACTTACATTGAAGGGTAGTGAGAGGAGCCTATTAAATCAGTTTGATTGAAAAACAATAGAGGTCATAACTTGTATAAGCCATGATTACCAGTCACTTCTTTACCATGATTACCAGTCACTTTATATATAATCATGTAAATAAATAAGACTATCGAGCATAAAATATCCTTCTGACAAATGGGCTTTCAGTATTTGCAGCTGGTAGAATCTAGAGTGACTTGACCTGCACTGACTCAAACAGAATGTAAACACTTACAGGAAATTCCAGCAAATGGGACCAGTTGATTGGTCTGTCTTCCATATTAAGACATCTTTTAAAAATTAATTTGGCGTTTCATTAGAAAGTTGCTCTTGTATTCAAAAAGCTCTCAACAAATATAGGTAGTTCACGAAACAATTATCATTTTAAAATATTATATAAAATTAATAACGCATAACCAGAGCACTCATAGGCTGTACATCTGGTGTCTGTAATCTTCTGGGTCCAGTTCTCCAGTTATGTTTTTCCATCAATGTTATGCTTATAATGTTTTTTTAGCTATAGAAAACTGCACCACACACCGTCATGCTGTCGACGTCCGTCCAGTATTCAGGCAGGCAGTGTATTCGGTTGAAAAAGTAGTTAGAAAGTTTACTTGTTTTTTTTTATATTATTATTAATTTGATTTGAGTGATAATGTTACAACGAGGGGTACGAAAAAGTCCAGCAGCCTAAATAAATAAGACAGGGTTTAATAAAGACTTAAAATAGTGACATTGTTGTTGTTTTTTTGAGACTACCAGGTTAAAATAGATCGGGTCTCTGACATTTCCACTTGAACGTTGGTATGCCTTTCTCTCCCCCTAACCCGCCCCCGCAGCAAGCCGCAATCCCTACTCTAAAATCTTTCAGTTAGAATCTTAGAAAATATTTACAATCGATAGCAGTAAATATTAGTAATGACATGCCAACATGTTGAACCGTAAGTTCAGAGGGGGGCAGCTGCAGACCATTTTTGTGAGGGAAGTAGGAAGCTTCTCAAAGTTTTTCAAAGAATCAAATTGCACGCACAAACCCGTTGGAAAAAAAAACTCCAAATGAGAAACAGACTTTGGGCGAAAGAGATGGCGGAGGAGGGGGTTGAGACTCGGTTTCGGATGTCGACAGACTAAGGCAAACAGGAGCAGAGAAAAGCAGAGCCGAGGGGAGGGGGAGTTAAGTTTTAACACACTCAGGAATTGCAGTTTGACGGTGTCGTCAAAAGTTTCACACAAAGAATGGATAAGCATTCGCAGGATAACCGAGGCGGGCTCATACGAAACGGGCACTGAGACGAAGAAAATAATAACGTGAGAAATTAAATTAAATTAAGAGGGATAAAGAACTATATTCAAAAACAAACTTTCAAATTTACAATTCGATGGATTTTAATGTCTGACTTGGATTTGGACAGAAGAAGCTGAGTTTGCATATTTTTGGGTACCGTTCTGGAGAGGAAATAGGGGGAAACGAAGCCAGGTTGAAATCCGAAAACTATAGGCGAAAGCTGCATATTTTACACCCGGTCCTGTTTTAAGTGTGAAATGTTGTATTTCCGTCACCCTAGGACTGGTAGCGCGAATTTAAAACATTAGAATAACCGCACTATAAAACGGGTTATTTTGAGACAGTCCTTGGAATGAGGAATTCAAGTTGGAGTTTTTTAACGACTTTTAATGAGTCCTCTTCCGCCGCCTTTTATTTTCTTGATAATTTGGTACATTTTAGAGATCATTCTGAAGACAAGCCATTGACAGGAACCAAAAGGCAATTTTATGGTTTTGTGTTTTCTTTGTTGAAACAAAGACACGGTTAGGCCTATTATCAATATTATTTTGAATTGAAACTATACTAATTTTAGGTACTTATGAAAGGGAGTTAATGCGGCGTTGTTTGGAGTCGCATCTACCGCCGTAGATAGCTTATATAGTTGGAAAGCGTATAGCGTATTTTCTAATTTTCCTTCTAAAACGGACTACAAACTGTTTTCTCTTGCCATAGTGATCCGATAAAATTTTACAGTTATTTGATGGCGTTTTACACATTTCTTGTCGATTTTGATGGCATTTTTAGTCGTGGGGTACAGCTAATTTGTATACTGGCCGGACAGTGCTGTCTGGTTGGAACTTGCAACCCAGAACGGGACGACGACGCCAATATAGTGGCTAAAACCGGGACAGGCAGCTCGAGCGGGCGCCTGATAGACCACGTTGAACATAAGATTTTGGTGACATTTATGAGTGAACCCGGAGTCTAATCTAATCACTTTTTCATAAAAGTATATACACGTGTGACTGAATGTAGTTATGCAGCTGAACCGACCAAAAAGCGCTTCAATCAGCCTCACTCCTCCACTGTTACGCTCAGAGAAACAGAATTCCTTCTCCAGCCAGTTCAAAACAATGCGGTTCTCCTACCACATCGGCAGCAGCATGCCCAGTCCTCAACCGCCGCTGCGCAGGATAGGTGAGTCTTTCTTTTATATTGACAATGTCGGAAACTTTGTATAGATAATGTCAATTTACGATGTACTGTTGGATACTTGCTTATTCATTCATGTTAGTGTTTGGTTTGAAATGCTTCGGGATAACCGACCAGCCTACCTCAGGACACAGTAAAATACAGTCCATTACTGACCTCGCTGCAGTATGCACAACCAAGACCGAGTCAAAATATTTAAAAATATCTGGATTTTTGTAAATATCTCTGTCTGGGATTGCGTATAAGGACATTTGTGCACTGGGAATGCGAAACGAGGGCATTCGTGATTTTTCTTGATAAAATGTTTGACCTTAACGTTAATTGTTCATAAAGACTACGGAGACCAGAAACTGAAATTATTGGCCAAAAGGAAATGCGCATTTAAAAAATCTGAGTACCCTAGACAAACCTGCAATGATTAATGCGAGCGCTTTCTTTATAAAATCGGGTCTGCGTCGTCCGCTTCTGCTCCTCTCTTGATTGGGGTACGTCACTACTATTAAATCACATTGACTTGTCCATTTCTTACACCCCTGACAATCACTTTGTCAATATTTCTGATCTGTTTCTCCAGTGAGCAAAATTACGTTAAGTTTTACATTTTTTCGCCTCCAGGCATACAAGTTGCAAGATCCGAGATCCGAGATCTTTAAAGCATGACTGGTAAAGAACCAGAGATGCTGATCCCTTGACGATAAGCTCTCAGCCAAATTGACTACCGACCCTGGACTTTAATCACATTAAGTAAAACACATTTACAATGTATTCTAGTAACGGATAACGATAATGTATACGGTATACTGAATTATGGTTTTCCAAAGCCTAAATTAAACTTATATACTTCTTACATTCGATTATTTATAAATATTAATTAACTGAACTGACATTGGATAGGACTTGCTGGGTGGTGGATTACAACACTTTCTGCTTTTGTGGTTTCTTTGTCAATATAGTGTAGGCTAGAATCCAGAGTGCTATAGGTTAAATGAGTAATTTGATGATAATAACGCTTCAGAGAGACGCCTGGAGTTTTGGGACAAAATGTAGGTAAAAAAGTGAACAGGGCCAAAAGTTAGTAATAGGCCATATAAACCACCAGCCTTGTATTTCAGGAGTTAAAATACAGGAGAACATGTACCATGGTTGTTTTTGTGGATTTAATAACACGTGCTAACATAAACCCGGAGTTGGGATCAGTTATTCACGCTCAACTTGGCTTTTTCCTCTGAGAAATTAATTCAGTTAAAGTTCAGACTGGCAGTTTTATTCTTAAAAATCAGGAAAACAGGAAATGGCAGAAGTGGTTCTGAACTCTATGCTAATCAATTCTTACCACAGGTATCCTCTGTGGCTTCTAACCCTTTACGGTCAAATAAGAGATTTAATGTAGTTATGCAACCATAAATGATATCAAGGGACTAACACTAGCGGGTGACCCAGACTAAGAAAAAGGACTAAAACCAACCCATAGTCAGTTTTGTCAGGTTCACCATTCCCTTCATTACACCATTTGTTTTGTTTTGGTCAAACACACCACATCATTGAATTGCAGTTAGGAGTTGACCCCAAACCCTGACTGTGTTCCCAAAGACACAGTTAATGCTGACTAACTGTTACTTGTTTATTTATATAAACCCCCTCCACACACACACACACACACACACACACACACACACACACACACACACACACACACACACACACACACACAAAGGTATTTTGTATTTTATTTAAAGAGTCTGAAGGGCTGGAAACTGATTAAAAACCTGTTAAAGCTGAAGTAGGTGTAAGTGGGGTAAATTTATGCTTATTTTTTATTCAGTAGATGGGTATGCTACAAATGAAAGATGATTGGATTGCAGTTAAAATATGATGAAAACTGAAGGAGAAAGACACACAATGAAAGGTTATGATATGGAGACGGTGCTCTGAATTGAGATTAACATGGAAGTCGAGCAAATGTAATTACAGCCTCACACACTTTTAACGCCGTGCCCGTGAATCCGTGGCCCTGAATACACACTGATAAGTCACCAGCATACAGCCGAAAAAAACGGTATGCTGCTGGTCATGTAGCACATGTGTGTCAGGTATGGGTGGCCTTGAATCTATGTTTGTGTTTGTGCGCGCTAGAGTGTTTCTGTGTGCGTAACTTCCCACTTGCTCGAGCGGTAAAGCGTGAAATCCAATTAAACATGGTGGATAGGGAGACCGTGCTAAAGTACTTAATCGATGGATATGCTAATGTTCCCGCTGGCTGCCCAGTGTTTTCTGCGGTTCATCGTTCAAATCACTGCAGGCCCACCAGAGAGGTCTGCGTTCATCTTGTGCTCCCGTTGTAGGATTATCAGGTAATCAAGCTCGGCGGAAAATAAAATGACTGCCACCCTTTTGTGTGTTTGGCAGTTGACCCTCATCAGAGAGGCTAAGGAGCTGTGGAAGGATAGGAATATAAAAACCAAACCCGTACTGGATATATATTGGCGCCTTATGCTTTTTAATGTATATTTAATGTTGCAGGTAAATACACTCTGAGGCATACACCTGGATGAAAGCAAGCTAACAAACAGGCGGTTACTGAGCCTGGGCGCAGAGCTCTGACAATTATTCCACGCTGCAGTTGATTGGGTTCTCCACTACGGAAGTTTCAGTCCGACTTACAACACTGCACACCGCGAAGGGAAAGACCAGGCCACCTGAGCCTTAAATCGGTCACATGTCGCTTTGACATTTCTGATGAGGAAACAGGATTCGTGACCACATATAGGGTCACTTTATGCAAAGTCTGTTGAGAAACAAAACCCATAATGTCCCAATTTGGTACATCACTATGAACATTGTCATAACTTTGTACTTTCCTTAAACAGAAAACATATTACTGAAGCTAGTAAACAAAGCACTAATTTAGAATGAAAAAAAGATTTGCCTTTGAACTTTTTTCCCCTCCATGATGAACGTGAATGTATGTTATACTGTAAACCAAATGTTTGCATTCCCATCCGATTTCACATTGTGCCTACCATCGGTTAAGGCCCAGCACACACTGAGAATTAAATGAATTAGTGAATAAGAGGATTCTCCCAAGAGATGTAGTTGCTTTATTTTAACATTATGGGAAGTTAATATATCCCTTAAAAAATTATTGTGGAGATGTGGAGATCCACACAACAGGGTTGTCCTCCCCTCATAGAGGTATTCCAGAGTTTTTGCTAAATGAGTGTGTATAGCAGCAATCCTGGTCCAAGTCTCCCGTCTAGCGTCACATGAGCAAGGAGGTGATTTGACCTGTTTGTTGTCACTTGACTTATAAACTGTCAGTTATTGGCATTAAATACTATATTAAAGTGGGCCTTTAAGACACGTGGACTTAAGTATCGCAGAACTACAAAAACAGACAGGCATTACGTCACGCTGGTCCGTTTTTGATGTCAGCTCTCTGTAATGATTTAATCCAGTTAATTCCCTTATACCAAACAGGAGTAGAAATGAAGGGGTTTTAGTTTTCTGAGCACTGCAAGGATGAGCACTAAATTAGCCACACATGCTTTAAATTTGAGCTGGTTAAAAGCATTTCATGACATTTGCGTCCCTTTGATTGTTTGTAAGTAGGTCTGGATTGAAATGTGGAAAAGGAGCTTTTACACTCTGAGTATGAAGTCGGTCTGGATTGAAATGTGGAAAAGGAGCTTTTACACTCTGAGTATGAAGTCGGTCTGGATTGAAATGTGGAAAAGGA
>JAOVYW010000084.1:3216570-3235897 GCA_025775045.1 Hiodon tergisus | reverse complement strand
GCTTTTACACTCTGAGTGTGAAGTAGGTCTGTGGCGAAATGTTGAAAACGAGCTGATAGACTCCGAGTGTGAAGTGGTGTCAGGCTGGAAATGTGGAGAGTCAATAGCTTGTTGTGTAGATCCTCTCCTATTTGCTTATCGTCTGTCATAGAAGCACCACCCACATAGGATGACCTTTGACCTTTCCTGTAAACATGTTACTAAAAATTTCAGCCCCAGCGTTGCCCATGCTGCCTTCACAGGGCTGCCCTGCATCACTGAGTCTCTGCTGGTCTCCAGACCTGTAGCACTGTCTGACCAAAGCTCACTCATTGTACTGCATAAAACCAAGATTTCAAAACTGTTATTTAATGATAGAGATGTTATTTCAGAATGCCACATGAATAATGTATGAAATTTGCATATTTTAACATTTAACTGATTGGCGTCATTATAAAATATCAGAATTGGAAGCAGTGGCATTTTTGTAAGTTTATCCAAAGGACAGTGTTTGCACTGAATAATATTCGCTTATTATTATACTTGAAAGGGTGTCATAAAGATTTTTGTCATTTGTTTCTGTCTATAACTAGATTGCATGTCCATATTTTCTCTTGGGGTTCCTCCATTTGTTAAACTGCGCAATTTAAACCTTTTCTGAGTTAGGCACAAGTCAGTCCTGCTCAAAAACATTGATATTATGCTCGGAACAGCCAGCACCACCACCGACCCTAGCACGCAACTAATATTTTGTGGGTCTACCATGCTTTTCTAGTTAGAATTTTGTTTATAATTTTATCAGAATGTTGTCATATCCATTATCATTAGATCTGAGTATGGCTATCTGTATCGATAGTGCTCTTTAGTGATCATAGTGAGTCAAAGGATCACAGTGAGTCAAAGCCTCAGTGCGACACATTCCAAAGACGACATGGCTTTAAATCTCTAAATTTGGGCCCAACGGCCCACCAGCTCCAGCTCCAGCAGCGACTGGGTTCCCGCAGGAGGTCCAATAAATGCACTCGCCGTTCCCCAGCTTGGGTTATCTTCTGTGTAAGCCAGCGTTATGTGTTATGATTTATGTCAAACGGGGGAAAGGAGAAGGAAACTGTGATCCCAGCTGCCTCCAGCTGGGAAAACCTGTGGTGACCCACACTGCAATGCGATGGACGTATAAGCTGTTTAGTCAGATTCTCACACCATGTCCGGATGAATTTGAGTTTTGGCTGCCTTTCCAGGCATAACTCACAGTTTTTCTTGGTTTTTGGTATATATGCTGATATTTAATAATCGAACACTTTACTGTAGAAAACTTGAATTTAGATCTGAAGGCGTTTAACAAATTTGAACTAAAGCAAATCTTTATGTAAAAAATGTGCGAATGAACCCTTAGCATACATAGTTTTGTCGTTAGCTAGCACAAAGTTATTCTTTCGTTCACTGTCTGGCTCATGTTGTCTCTTTGGCAGTGTCAGTGGCAGTCGGGAACGTTAAAACAGTTGCTGTATATCACTGTCACTGTGAGAGATATGCTGACCTCACCCCTTGGAACAATGGAAACAGAGCTATGCCTTTAACTCGGCACACATACCCTTTAAGAAGTTTATAAACGCCCCCATACTCCTATAAAGGCCATCTGGTAGAAAGATTAGATTACACAAAAGTGTCCGTTTTCATATTATTGGTGGATGTGGCTGCTTATGACAGAAAATCTGTCTGTGCGTCTGTGTGCGTCTTATATTGTAAGTCATGCATTTTGATCCCGGTTAAATCCCGGATAAAAAGCAACGTCAATTTTCTACAATAAATTCAATTCACATTTATTCAATTTCAACAACAAAAAAAATCACCCAACGTCCTAATGACTGCTGGTTTTAGCTCAATTAATCGATGGCGTTTTTTTACTGAAGATAGAAAAGAGACCTCGAACACTGAAAAGGCTTCTCTGGACAGGTCATAGAAACAGTTATTTATCTCCACATCATCATTTGTTGTCGCACCCACTCTAAAATCATATGGGGACAGTGTATCTCCCTTAAAACGCAAATTATTCGCCAACTGAAAACCCGTTTATTGGACAAAAGGGTAAATACACTACTAATTCGAGTAACAACAAGGCTAGTGTGTGGTTATAGTTTCTTGAGCACCTTACACTTCATACACAAATTATGCTTCAACAAGCAATGTAGATTTTCCAAATGTTTATGTGAAATTTCTGGCAATCTAGGGTTATCCTTAATAAGTTATGTTTTCCCCTGGGATCGGTTTGTACACATTCCTGACAGTAATGTGCAGGGGAGACAACTTTGTGTAAATGCTTTTGCACCTTTCATCATCTCAGGTCGTCTCACAGTTTTGGTGAGAATCGACTTTTCTGAAGTATTACCCACTAATTAGCACCGTAGTTTGGTGTTCAGGGAAATTTCAGGGGCCTTATTAACAAAAGCATATTCCACCTAATTAAACAGAAGCCACTTCAGTATGCAATTTTATAACTGCAACCAATAATCCCTCTGCCAAAACAAGTGCCTTTGAGATCTGTTAATTACATAAAGTTAAACATGTATTAAAGATTAAAGTCAGGCCGTGCCTTTCTAAACTAAAAGCCAGTTTAAATGTTTGTTTCAAAAATAAGTCAAAGGCAGTATTATATCCCAGATCAGGTGTCGGTTTTAAATTTGTTTATATTTGTTTACTTCATTCATCTTTAACATTCGTAAACTCAGCCTTCAATGTGTTCTTAGTAGCCATCATGGAGTATGTCAAATCCTGCCCAATGGAACAGTTGTTACTATGGCTACCCGGTCTAATGAGGCTTGTTCAGTGGTCAGAGACCCTTTTCTGTTCTAAAATCAAAACAAACATCACTGCATTGCACAAAGACTTCTTGTCATTAGGAAAGTCAACTAACTAATTTTATTTTTACTCTTAAAAATCTAATTCTAAATTTGATAAATATAAGTAATTTATTTTTCTACAGATAGACAAAAGTAATTGTTGCCTTTCTATATAGAAATTCAGCCTTACAAGTAAATTCTGCTTTAGCTAAAAGTCAGACTGCAAATGTTATTATAAAGACTATATTGAATCGGATTCACTTATAGATGTGCTGTTGCTCGACGGCCCGAAGGCGATGGACGGCCCAAAGGCGATTAGATTGGAGGAGACCAATCTCGCACATCTTCAGCCTCCCTGATGCATTAGCAGATTTGTGCCATCAAATTAATGGGCAATTCCAAATTAGTGGTAGTTTCTGCAGTGGCGGTGCAGAATATAGCTCCAGGAGAATGCATCCCATACCCAGGAAAGATACTCAAATCGTATGATAAATTGCCACAGAAAAGGGAAACGTATCTCATTCCTAACCAGCTCCGGTATGCAGTAACCCATAAAGGCTTCATATTTGGGGGGTGGTGCTTATCCTTTGTTTTACCCAACACCAATAATGAGTGGTTTATTTTTTTTCCCCACTCCCTGATACTTTTAATGTAATTTACTGTACTGACCTTAATGCCGCACCACATGATTTACCAGAGGCGTCAGTCAATGGTTACTGCAGGGAAATGTGATCTGTGCTCAAGGTTGATCAAAAGGCTCACTGTGGGACAGCACAATGGGGCTACATCAAATGATAAAACCCAAACAAACCCCAAGCACAAAAATTAGAGCAGTGCAGTGAGGCTTAAACGTAAGAACCCGTATTGAATGACATGGAGAGAGTGTGTGTGTGTGTGTGTGTGTTTTGTACGCTGTGGGACTTAATAAGCACAGAGGATGGCGAGCGAGCGTGCTATCAGTGATGGGGGAGGAGTGAGAGCGCTATAGCTGTGGGTAAAAATAGTAGCTTGTCTGGTGTGTGTGGCGGACAGAGCAGCCCCCTCACGTTCATCCACTAACTTTGTCATTGCCTCTGCTGCCCCTTTTCCTCGGGATTCTGGTCTTGTGACTGCATCGCTAGCCAGTGAAAGGGGGCTTAGCCTTCTTTTTGGCTTGCTCCAAGGATGGCCTGGGAGCAATGTTGCTGCCTGAGTCCCGTCAAAATTGTTTGATAGTAGTCCTGTAGGCCTACCAGTCGCTAATCTTAGGAAAACTATATTTATCACTGGTTGAATTAATAAGTGCTTACCACGTCTGGCACTTAACAATAGGCCATTGTAGGTCTGTATTTAAGACCACACTCAAGCCCCGATGTGTGTTACTCTGGGTCAGAGCCTCTGCTAAATGACTCAAAGGTAAATGTAGAAGGTGATGATGATGATGACGAAGGTGGAAGACAGACAGCACTCACGTCCTTCTCTTTCACTTCGGGAACGCTCTCGCTGTGCTTTCTCCGTTCGCCCTGATTGGATTAACTTCAATTCAATAAAGAGCAATTGAGGTTGCTTTGCGGTTGTTGTCCACAACTGCAAATTACCTCCAAAAAGAAGGCATTGTGGGTATTGTGAAGAAACGGTATGCCTTTGCATAATGTCACACCATGTGCTCATTAAAGTCTGCGTTGCTTCCTAGTATACAGCATGGTCCAGGGCTCAGTGAGTGGGTACTTTCCACTGTATCACATGACCCTTACCCTGCATTCACACTAAACAGAGGGGAGAGAATCGTTTGGAGAATTGTGTATCGTTTCTGGGCCTCCGCGAATATTAGTCTTTATGTAAAGGATCAGTTATTATTGAAATTCCTTTTGAGTCAATGGAAATTAGACTATTGTCGCTTGCCCATTAAACTAGTTTAGACCTTGTGAGAGCCTAATAGCTTTCATGTGTTTCCTACGCATAAAGGCTGGAGAACGCTGTATCTGTGCATTATCTATGCTAATCTGCACTGACAATAAACATGCAGCAGTGAGATGTCCAATGCCTTGTGGAGGCTTGAAGAAAAATAAGGCTGGGGGAAAGCTTGTGTGACACAGACCGCTGTGCTATTATCCCCAGTCCTGCTGTTTTTCTCTCCAGTGGCATTGGTGCAGCGCCTGGAAAAAGAGCGGCTTGGTGAGCGTGTCCCTGTGTGTGCGTGCGTGTGCGCGTGTGCACGCTGGTGCCTGGGCCTAGGAGCATTTGCATGTGTGCGTATGTGCGACTGTGGGCACCACGTGCGTGTGAATTTGGAAGTTGCTGGCTGCCCCCACGCTCGACCCGTAACTCGCAGCGGAGAACGGGCGCGAGGGGTGCACGATTGACTGGTTGCAGCGCGCAGCAGCTGGGCTGCAGAAGGCGGGCGGAGAGCGGGGAAGGAGGGGTCGAATGGGAGTGTGTCACTGTGTCAGTGTGTGGGAATGCCATGCCGTGGGGAGCTGCAGACAACGTGGCAGGAGCGAGGGAGAGGGAGAGGGATAGACAGGCTTAATCCTTTCAGAAGGACAGGGAGGAAAAAGCTTACGGCTATCACCAGAAATGAGGATCATTTTTAACACTTTTCGAGGCAGTCATTAAAACTCAAGGGATTGGAAAATGTTGTTACTTTCTGCTCTTGATCCACACTGCAGAATAGAAAGTACTTGGAGTAGATACCAAAACCAAAGTCAGCAATGTCTTTCTCCTACACGTACAACACAGGACTTATTATGTCTGATTTGATCTGGAATATGTATATTTAGTGACTCACGAATGTGCATTTTACAACTGTTAATAATGTAAAGTTACTCAGAAGAAACCTTAGCCCCCAAAGCAACTTATATTAATGCAGCTGCCGCTGGGCATTTCACTATTTGCGTGGTATCTTTGCGCTTGTTTAAAAGTACGTCACTCTGTGCTGAGACGTAATAGAGGGCCCAAGTCAGACTGGATGCTTCAGCCACACAGTGGTGATTATTTCCTTTTTAATAACAGCGCTCCAGTCTAACGCCACGCTCAGTGATGCATGGTCTTGGCGCCGCGCTTGTCACGCTTTTATCAGCTAGCGATCTGGACACGTAGTCAGACCTGCAGGCTAATTCTGCTCCGTCCGACGGCTGCATTGGCCATCAGTAGCTTATATAACCACTGTCCTTACATAGTCTAAGGAAGCGTCGATGACGCAATACTTCTATCAATAGTACAAAAAACACCAATAATAGTGACATTAGTACTATTATTATTAGTTCTATTATTATAATTTTTTTTTTTTTTTTTTTTATTCTGAGGATGTGTCTTCACTTGCATTACTCAGCAGTTTATGTCTCGAGCCTGTGGAGAACCTGTCGGTCAGCCACACGTCCCTGTTGCACTAGATTCCTCTTGGAGCTTAGAGTTTTTCTTGCTCTCAACACAATGCAGTAAAGCACAATGTTTCTATTATGTTGGAAATTGAAGTGGAAGCGACATTTGTCCTTGGGCATTCAAAGCCTGTAAATAAAATAGAAAAAGGGTTTACAGAATTACAGAGTTTGATTTTATTTGCAGTTTATGATGTAGGAACTCCCTGTAACAACACTTACGTATGCGATAGAGACTCTGATGTAACATTGTTAAATGAGCAACTGGCAGATCTTTCACCTCATTCGGAAGCGTGTGAAATAAAAAAACCTGCGAAGGCCTGAAACTGGGATTTCACCTGATCTCACTGGGAGGAGTGACAATGTTTGTTCATTGACAAATGGGAAACAGAAGTAGGATTAGGCCAAGCTATCAAAGGCTCTGAAGCTGAAACCCCCAAACTCGCAAACACAGAAAATCAGATAAAGACCATTTTATTGTGATGGTTAATTATTGTGATCGCTTTAGATGTTTAGCGAAAAAATATAATAATTATTCTGTAAATAACGTCACTCGTCAATCGTTTTGTCATTCTGTAAAAGACAAAATGAGTGAAGAGCTGTGGAGGATGAAAACGCGAAACTCGCAAACACAGAAGATCAGATAAGGACCTTTATTGTGATGCTAAATTATTGTGATCAATTTTGACGTGTTTCAAAAATATAATAATCATTCTGTAAATAAAAGGAAAAACTCTCAGCCTCAGTCTACTTGCCTTTTTCAGTCATGTCCACCAAATAAACGTGTTCCACATAAGGGACACTGTGTTAAGCACTGTAAAGACCATCACTGCCTCTCTTTCTGTCTCTCACTTTCGTGCAATGTTTGTTCATTCATTCACAGAGGTAGATATAGATACTTACTGGCAGAGAGCCTAATTTCCATAGTTCAGATCCAAATGTTTTTGTAGTCAAAGCACCAAGCTAAAAGTGTCTCATGCACTGTCCTGTCTGGCCTGGCGCAGCCCTTTCATGAATGTCTCTGTCGACAGCTGGAGTTCTCTCTCGCTGCGTGCGCTGTCACCCTACTGGTGCTTAAGACAGCTGAGAAGAGGATCCCGTCCCCTGAAGGGTTTTGGCTCTCCTGGCCTGCTGAAACGTTGTAATTACTGGACCGGCTTATTACTGAAACGTAATTTTAAGGAGCTCTTTCGTGCTTAGATGGAAATGAAAAGCTGACAGTCCGGGGCAACCGAGCATGGATGTCTTTGGGTTAATCTAGAATGGTTAGAAATAGTCGTGCATCGATGTAAACAATGCAATTAAAATCATATTGTGTCGCACAGTCCCAGTGAGTTACAGCAGGTTAATGCTAAAGCAATAACTTAAATAAGGAAATGTTAAGAGAGAACTTTTTGCGGCTTCACCAATCTTAACAGTAGTGCAGGAATGAAGCTTGAAAACCGAATGAAGGTTTAATGCCTCAGTTGCCATTTTATATAACTTTAACAGTCAACACATGTTGACACATTAGATAATTTTCTTGCTAGCTAGGGCTAGTTAGCTGTTAATATTTAGAAACACATTAGGCAAATAACTAATATTTAACATTAGTACTGCCATTGGTAATAGGCGTGGACTTGCTTAATGTCACGTAACATTACGTTTGCTAGCTAAATAGCTGTTCATATCTTGAGTTATAACTCAAGTTTAGTCTGGGTTAATGTTAAGTCTGGGTTAGTTAGCTAATGTAAGCTAGCTAGCAATGGTAGTTTAACTCTTGGTTTTTTAATGATCCACATAAATTTTTTCCACACTAAGTGGATTTTAACTGTAAATTATTTTAACATTAATTTATGCAAGAGATAATCACGCAGAGTGAATCGTTGCTCTCTCTGTGTCAATCAAGCGTCAGTAAAGTTGTCAGTAAAGTAATTTCCTTGTATGATGTGTAGTCGTATTCACAGTCTTAACAGCACAATTTGATTATATAGGCTGACAAAGGCAGAGGGAAGACACACTTACTGCAGTAGTAATATGTAGTATTTATTGTATTGTTGTACATTTTTGTTTTGACATATACTTGTTATTTAAAGAGCATTATAGGAGATTGAAATGTTTGTAAGCAATAAGGAACAACTGTAAAAGCTGTTGAACTTACCGCATTCAAATAGCATTATTGATTTTTCTGATTAATTATTTAGAGATACCATGTGTTTAATGCTCACGAGAAATAATCCCAAATACATGGTTTCACTTTCTAGTTAACATCAGCAATAGAATACACATTTTTACTATTGTTGTTGTGTGTGTGTGTTGGGAAGGGGTGTATAAATGTAGACTTTATAGATGTGACCCCAGTTAACCTTCAGCGCATGCTGAATTGTCTGTAACAAAGGATCAGTGAACAGCTGAAAGGCCCAATCTCACTGCACATGTGACCGGGGCTAAGGGGATGTGTTTCAAGGTTATTTTGACTGGGTTTATTGGGTAGTGGTTACGGATGTCGGTGTGTCTAAGAAACAATCAGATGCTTCAATGTTTACTATAGAATTTTTCTAGCTGTGCTCATGCTCATTAATTATCTGCATTAATTTTGACCGTGCACCTTTTTTTGGGTTTGCTTTATTTATTTGGTTTAATTTTGTTGCTGTACATCAACAGCTCTAGAAAAGCATATTCACTGAGAAGGTACTGCCGGGGATCTGTCTCCGACTGTATCATATCTGAATGTGTGCTTCCGTGCTGCTGGTGTTTTTTCAGCATTTGCTTTACTGAATCATTGTGTGCATTGTGTGTCTCCCTGAGTATGTGCGTTTGTTTGCATTAGCGGCAAAAACGGAGCTAGTGACAGTAGGCAGATGGCGTCGTCTCAGGGGAAATCAGGGGGTAAATCTCTCCATTTAGAGCCGGCAACCTGCGCCAGGGCTGGAGGGGGGAGCTGCTGAGCAGCCCCAGCATGGGTGACAAAACGAGCGAGAGCGGGGGGAGGATATGGGGAAGTGTGCGCCATAGCGAAATGTACCGCTCCACAATGTCCACCGGGGATTGTACATTCAGCAGTATTACAATGATGATGCGTGAGTGCGGGTCATGTATCATGCTTGGCGACAGTGAGCGGAAGAGAAGTGTGCACCTAGCACGTTTTACTTAGTGTAGTGGAGGAATTAACATGCCATCGTTAATCTCCTTTGTAATTTCTTGTTTAAGGCTCAGCTATAGTTTAACCGCAGTGTTAATATGTGCATCGTGAAAATAAATCTGTATGTTAGAAGGAGTATTTTTTTAGTCATATTTAGTTGTATTTTTCAAACAGTATTGATTCATCATTATATTTCGTACATTACAATTACACACACTCTATCCCTTAGGCAAGATTAAATGTGAAAAAGAGATCAACAAGTAAATTGCAACTCGTTGACATGTGTCTTTTTCATAGCAAAAAGGATTAAAGTGTTTAATTTAGCTCCTGCGAGCTGCAGAAAACGACATTGGAAAGTATCCCCGTGCTTTTATCCTGCTTCTTATACAGATAATGTGCAACGGTATCTGTGCAATAACTACATGAGCTGCCTGCATATGCACCAGCTATACTCTTCTCTCACCAAATGGGTGCCGCAGAATAGTGATGATTAGTGCTGGTTCGTCTGCTAGGTCTCGGATTAAGTCACGAACGGGTAGCCATAGGAGCTAGTGTTTCTCTGAACGTGGTAGGCATTAAGGCTCCAAGACAATGATAGGAATACTTCCTTTTAAAATCAGTGGCTTTTTAGATTGTATGTTAAACTGTGGCCCTCAATTTAGGGGGTAACCTACGCTTGATGCAGGAAACATATTAAGTGTTAGGAAGATAGTCTCTTTTCGCCAGGCAAAGAATTGTGTGTTTCTTTTGTTAAGTGCAACACATTTGTTGCAGTTCACACAGGTTTTGTTATTTTTTCTTGGAAATATTAACACTTCCCAAAAGATCCCACTTCCTCCCAATTAATAATTCAAATTTTTAAATTGGCTGGAGACCGATTAAAAAACAGTTGCAAAATTATTTAGGAATGCTTCCCATCTGTTGATTCCCTGAGATAAAAAATGTAAACGTTAAACCCATTTAGTTTAAACTTTGCTTGAGATTAAATCATATAATCCCCTCCCTCCAGTAAAGGTTTTTTTTTTAACTGTGTTGTGCCTGTATTATGAATATACATAACCATATTGCCAATTACAATATGTGTGTGAATTTAAGCCTATGTGCCTGAACTCTAGAAACAAAAAAATATTGTATTATCTCCTCCTGTGAAGAGGAGTTAGTTATCTGATTTACAGTCATTTAAAAAAAAAATCATATTTATATATGTCTCCTTGCATTATGGCTGTTTAAGTGGGAACACTGTATAATTTAATCTTAATATGCCAATTACAACGCAGCCTATTAATACAGTTGTGTCCTTACATCTTTTGTACACCGGCAACGGTGGACCAAAATGATTGCCTTTAATTTGTTGTCAAGGAAACTGAAATAGAAAGGGGAGGGGGTACGTGTTGGGATGAGAAAACGAGTGAGGCAAAAACGGAAGGAGAGTGTGGAATGAACGGGGGGGCTGGTGTCATATTGTATGAGATTCCCCATCTAAAACTAGACAGCCATGGTTACACGCTTTGGACAGCTTGGCAATCAAAAAGTGGCGCGGGGGGGCCACCTTAGAATAATATTTTTAACCAATAATTATAAATCATTATAAGATAATAACGTTATGTACCGGTAACGGAATGTTTTTCTTTGGATATTTGGGTCATAATTCAGAGGCAAAATCGAGTATTTTACGACGGGGAAAAAAACCCTATTGCTATCAAAGTCATCCCTGCTTTTGACCTAGTGAGGATGCTGTCAGCTCGACCGGCTCTTTGATGAGCGCAATTCCTCTCTCCAGCAAGCTTTCGCCTGTTAAACCAAGCAATAGATTTTTTTTTGTTTCTTCACGGTGACCGACTGACGGGGTTGCTTTTAATCATATATATTAGTATTGGCTAAATCTTATTTCGTCCGTTGAGCGATTGGGGGATTTTGTCTCCCGTTCGGTTTTTTAATGACTGGTTTCGTGTTTTGCTGCGCGATGTACATGGATAAAACCAGTGTGCTCCGGGGTAAGACCATTAGCTACATAGCTAACGCTTACATATTGCAGTTATGAATGCATCATTTTCGAGAAAATCGTTTTGTGTGAATATCACATTTTAACAACAGCTGCATATGTGTAATTGCTGAAAATGGTATGTCTATGCAATGCGTCGGAAACGTGTTAGAGATCATGGAAACGCTATAGTTTGCATGTGCATCATATGTGCTTATAGTGGAGGTGATTATTGGGCGAGCCCCCATTTACAACACTTCACATGATAACAGCATATATAGACTAATCGCTGGAAATAACAAATATGCTTAAATAGTCATATTGAAATTTACGCCTTGACGGCATTGATTTTAAAAACAATGTGTTACGTTTATATGCCTGTATAAATTAAATTTTTATGTACTGTCCCTCGGATATTATAATAATTATTATTATTATGCTGAATTAAATGTCTTTCCATGTAATATACAAACTAACATGGCTACACGTAGTTACATGGCTGTCAGTACAGAAACCCTTATCACAGAAGGCATGCAACAGAGAATGCTGGGTTACTGTAGATGATGCTGGTCCAGGCGAAACAAGAACCTATCAGGCTCTTTTTTTTGTTATTTGTGTTGAGCGTGTTAGAGGGATCTGGTTGTATGTTGTATGTGCTTTCTGTTCGGCTGATCTAGTTTTGTGCCTGCATTGTTAGGTGGACGTTTATTGGTCTAATCACGTTGCACCATGGTCAGTGACACTAGCTCAGGTGTGTGCAGAATCTTTATGATGGGTACTGTTGGAATTTCATATATGTTTATTGTCTAAATTTTTGGCTTTGACTAACCAATGAGATGCCGGCTTCAGGGAGAGCTCTGCTTGATTGCAATGTGTGTGTGTTGGACTCATTTAGGCTTTTTTAGGCTCGCTTAGCTGCCAAGTGTATATAAATGCTGTTATGTGTCTCGGAACAGATTACATGTGCTGTGGTATGTGAGCTCAGAAGTGCCAATGGATGCCTGTGTCAAAATTTAATTTTACGTTTTCATCTTTTAAGATGTAAACTTTAATTATGATATATAAACAGCTGTCATCAGTATCTTATCTATCCACAGAAAAGAAGAGTAAAAAGATGGAAATGTTTGTTACTTAAGGCTAATTTAAGTCGTGACGACAGAAAAATAAATTGTCAACACACTATTTTCACAGTCAAAATCTTTCGAAATTAAAAAAAAAATTAACAGTTGTTAACCCTTTGCATGCCATACATAATAATGTCAATGTTGCTGTTTATTGTCATTGATCATGTCCTGACTGGATATCATTTTTATGAAGGCAGATTGAGAAAAATTTTGGCGCACACAGAAAGCCAGCCTTACCCACCCTAGCACTTTAATATGCAGGTCATCGCTGGTCTGAGTTTAATGTAGTAAAATTGGTGTTTGAGGATGAACAAAATAAAGCCAAGTAGTTTCTGACATTAAACTTCCGTACCAAATATAGGCGTAAGCAGCACAACTGATGGCAATGAAAAAAGTTGCCCTTGTTCAAAGTGTTTAGCATTCAGGGGTAGTGTTAACTTCATTCTGTTGCTATACTTATATCAGCTAACAAAATGAATCCAAAGAGTGAACCTGTTTTGTAGCAACCTATCCAAGCAGTGCTAATTTTCAAGGTTTACATTTTTATTCCGTTCAAAGAATACCGCACAGGTGCACCTGTTGTGATCACAAACATTTCAAAGACTGACAGACTCAAACAATTTTAGTAGTTTGCAGTGCTTTAAATAAAGGCTTATTTTCAGATTACTTTGAGGATAAAGAAATCCTTAGCTTGTGAGCCGACAGCCAGCACTGCTGCTATTGCGTATCTAGCCGACTGTCTTTATTATTATATCTTATTAAATATAATATTATATGTAATAAATATTATTATATCGTATGTTATGGCTTTTTTCTAGTATATTTACTGCGTATAAAGCCAGCCACACAGTCTGGGTGTCTGACTTATTGTGTATGTGATGTATTATTGGCTGTGGATATACATATGTTACCATTGTGTGCTTTCTATGCACGTTTTATAAAACTCAGTTTGCGTACCTGGTGGTCCAGGCCAATAGAATTGAGTAGCTAATTGCTAACATTTCTATTTCAATTGTATAACATCATGCATCATGCATCTGGTGTGTTGGAAGTCGTTTGACTTGATGTGTGCAAATGTGTTATGCATGTCTGGTACAGCTAACCCCTTCCATTTACCACCCACTTTCAGCACCTGTTTGTCTTGTAATTCTGCGTGGTGTTCTGGTTCACGCTTCGGACTCTGGTTCTGGAGGTTCTCTGGACATTTCAGCTTGGAAAGTCTTTTCAGAAATCAGCAAATCAGTTAGTTTAAATTCACAAGGTGTAGACCACACTCAGCACAAAATGGGATCTGAATGGTTTATTGATCCAAAAGTGGACGGTTTCATTGGCATGAAAGCATCCAGTAAAGTAGAGACACTGATGTTTGTCCAGTCATGGGCTTGGTACCTCAGGAAGCCCTACCAGGTGAAGATTTGCTGGGTAAACAGTGAAGTGCAATTATGGAAAATCCAGTAATTATTAAATTGTAGAGGTAACTTGTAAAAGGCCAAAGGTTTATTTGGAAAATCTGAGAGCTGCTTGATTTTAACGGACCGTACCATCATTTTAACTTTCCAGGACCCCTTAGCCCACGCACCACCCTCCCAGCACTCCAGTTTGTGACCCGCCTGGGTCGGACTGGTCTGATTTGCTCCCTGTTTCCCATTATTTTTAACCTCTGGCTCCTGCTCAGAGTGGCACTGTGTACATTGGTGACATGGAGTAGTGTTCTTGATGAGGTCCGTTTTAACAAGGTTAATGGTTGGTTCCATGGTTATAATCCCATTAATAAAAATTTGTATTATTAAGTAAATACAGGAATTGTGGTAAACAGGTGGGGAATGAGACCCAAGCCTAGCATTACCAAGGTCACTAAAGGTTCTGGACCTGTTAACGAGGTTGGACCTGTTAACGAGGTTTGACCTGTTAATGGGGTTGGTCCTATTAACAAGGTTGGACCTGTTAACGAGGTTGGACCTATTAAGTAAGCAGCTTGCATGCATATATTTGCTTAAATATTTGCACTGGGACCAGCATGCTTACTATTGTGTATAACTTCTATTTCTATATAAAATTATTGTTTTTAATCAAAAGAAGAAGAATCGAAGTAGTGGCTTCTTCTGGGACAGCCAGACATCTATCCAAAGCTGGAATTAGTCAATTAGTCAAAATAATTTCGGCACCACATAGCCTGTCCAATGTTAAATAGACACAGAAGGTGCTTGCTTTGTTAGTTTTTTTCCATTGTGCTCAGTTAAAAACTGTTGCAAAATTGCTTTCCCATAAGGCGACTAGAAGTGGTAACTGCACTGCAGACGCATTGGATCTGTGATTCTCTACAAATAAACTATGGGTGGTTTTTGCCGTGAACGCGCTTGTCTGATATTTCTCAACGGTCGAAATACTTAACCTTGCCAATAAACACACTCTGATCTGGGTTACTCTCTCTGTCTGAACCAGGCCGATAAATCCCACATTTCTAGGCATGTGCATCAGTGGAACGGAAATTTTATCCAGCTTGACTAGTTCCTCTATGACCTTGAGCCGCTAGCAAGGTTTGCCCATGTGATTAATGGAAGGTGGTACTTAGTCCTGTAAGCACTCTTTCTGGAGGATACATTATGTCTCACAGTTATGCTATTTCTGTTAGGGGGTGACATTAACCTTCAAACCAGCCTCTACCTTGGCAGACACACGTACGCAGCTAACCAACCTACTTCCATAGGGGGAAAACGGCTGGTCATCTGAACCATCTATCGTTGAACCGATCTCTTTGTAGCACACTTTCTCAGCATGTGCACCTTGTCAGAGAGAGCAATAGAGATTTTGACAGTCGACATAAGGAGTTTTACTCCTTACCACTATCCAGTTAGCCTGTAAGAGTTTGTGCCAAAATGTGCCGCAACCTCAGCCTGCAGAAGCCTTTCACGTTGGTTAATTTAGCAGTTGTAACCAGCCTGTTAAAAAGGGATATATGTCTGTTTTCATGCTGCGGGCCTGTATAATTGTCCCGAATTTCCCCTCAGTCTGTATATACCTGTGGAGGATATAACTACACCCGTCTGGATATAATGTCTATGTGCAATTTGAGTGTGCCTTTTTATATGTTTTTTTGCCAAAACATTTCCAAAAACATGTACAGCATGTTTGCGTATGCGTGTTCATCAGCATCCTCTCGTTTCTGTATACACTGCGTCTTAGTTCCGGTGTATGTATGTCTTTCTGTATTCTAGTATACGTCAGAGTATTTTTCTAAATAGAATTTCCAAAACTTTCCCTTCTCTTCTTAGTTCTGAGAAACTAATGGCCATACTTAGACTGGCTAGTGTTGAGGCCAACGCTGATTTTTATTGAATCGGTTATTTTGATTCTGACTCATTTTCCCGATGTTTTTTGGCACATCAGGCTTTTTGTCATTGGCGTTAGCAGCTATTGCCATATCAGTTCTGTTCTGATGAAAGCTCTGAGGTTGGGAGCAGAAACAAATGACTGCCGTATTAGGTCAGTGAAGGCCAGTAAAATAGATCCGATCAGGTTGTTACATAAGTGTAGGAAAAAACGGCAATTTTAAAAGTTCCGGCTGAAGATGTTGTCCTTTTGAAATGAAAAAATTATGTCAAGCTTGAATTTAAGTAATTTAAACCATTGACCAGCCTTGAAATGCCTCAAGCTAAATACGAATCTTTGGGCTGATTTTATGTATATATAATATCTTTTTCAGAAGTTCATTTGTTCATTTTGTTCCTTTTTTGTTCATTTTACTGCCTCATAGTATTACAGTTCTGTTGACTTTCTCTTTTTCGCATTCCTATCGCACCCTAAAAATTTTATAGATGTTTAATTTTTTCCATATTAAATAGCAGAAATGGTCAGTCAGAAGCTAAGACTTGTTTTCAAGTAACTGAGGCATAAATGTTGCTAAATTTATTTTGTTGAGATAGCTTAATCCTGTTCTTAAAAAAAAAACCCCCAGATATATTAAGTTTCAAATAGTTGATGATGAATAAAAGTATTAAATTTTCTTTGTAATGTGACAGAATCGTGAGCATACCTGAAATAAGATAAAAGGTCTTACAAGGAGCAACTTAATAATTATGTAAATTTAACTATAAAACTTTCTGACGTAATATCCTGACACAAATGTGAATTTCCCATGGTAATTTCCAAATGGGCCTTACACCTCTGTTCCCGGTGACCCCACCTCCCATGGTTGTTTAATTGGTGGTTAGTGGCTGTTCCCATGTAATGGGTCAAAGTAGATGACCTGAGAGAAAGCTGGTTTAGCGAGCCGCCTACGGTGCCCGGGTTTTCCCAGGCTGGGATTGTGAGTTGTCTGGAGATGTGGCATGCAGTTTAATCTGTGACTGTTCAAGAGACGCTTAACTGGAAACATCCGGGCTGGAGGCCGGCCTAATGTGGTGCAGCTGGGGACGGGGAAACGCCGATTTAGACACAACTCGCAGAAATGCACTTAAGAAATGGAACTGAATGAGGGGCCCAGAACATGAGAAATTACTACATGGTCTGGTGAATCTACAAATGGCAGTGTTTCGGCAGGTGCCTCGTGCCGCGTGACGGCACAGCCTTCCATTGGTCAGAAAAGGGCTTATTTCGGTCTCTGACGCCACGACGGGAAAGTTTCGTATGCTTTCTGTTTAAAGTTTAAACATGTCACTTACTGTCTATTTTAAGTGATGAGAGGAGGCTGGCTATCTAAATTAATTGTGTTTGGCAGCAGTCGGAAATGTAAGGAAAATGAATGTGTTCAAATGCTTATTAAATGCGTGCAAACTTTAGCATTTGCTAAAGCATTGGGGTTCCAGAAGTGGAAAGTAGTGCAGAAAAGCAAATTTCCATCGTAGCTCAAAGCAGTTTTTAGTTTTCTGACTGTGTTAACAGTGCATACCTGAGGTATGGGCAGCAAAGTGGACTGCACTTAGGGTACTGTATTTTACTGGACCTGTGGCCAGAAGCTGACGGGAGTTGAATATTCAACCTGCTGTTGTTACCCTCAGAACAGTGCCCTCAGGGCATGACCAAGTGCTTCAGTCAACACCCTGCTGTATTCATGGATAAAACAAACAAAAAAATGATAAGCCATCTCTGATTCAGTAACTAACTATAGTGATGGTAATAGGCAGAACAACGTTAAAGTAATTGATAGGGAAACATTTCTGCTTCTATAATGTCATGGTGATGTTTTCCCTCAATGAACAGAGAAAAGGAAATGCAAAAAGACATCATGTCATCTTTCTTCAGTCTGGAGATTCTACGCCTCATCAGGCCCGGAGAAGCCAATACTGTTCTGAAACCACTTCAATGAGATTTAGGAGAAATTAAATAAATAAGTAGAAAAAAACTCAAAGGCAAATCGCAGGCCAGAATAGCTTAGGTCTGCCTTTACTAGGCTGTCTTACTTGTGGCAATTTTAGCTAAACATGTGGAACTCATTTAAATCCCGGCCTGCAGAAATGGGTGTCAGTGTCATCATATGCAACCAATTAAAGACATGTGGAGGACATGCTTGCGATTTTAAGATGGCAAAATCACCCAGACAGCGGGCCTCCCCACCGGGTGACGCGCCATGCCACTTCAAGCGAGTCTTTACAGTTTGAAAAATGTGCACGTTTTCTCACTCACTGTTGTTGGTATCAAAGAAAGGAACATTTTTCTTTTTCATCCTGTGTCCTCAGAGGGGTGAAAATCGCTCAGAGCTAACTCAGCAATATTGGACAGTCATTGTGCACCTCTTACAGGAGAAACTATAGCCCTCACTGAACACGCTGCAGGCTAGCATTGTAGCATGTTGACCTATCCCCTTGACCTACTGACTAACACACTGACCCATTTAACACACACCTGTCTGGTCTGAAGGCATGCTTACCTAATCCACTTGCACACTGATCTACTGAACACAATACATTTGTGACACACAGACACAGTGTCTCCCATCTAAAGTGATCAGAGACGGGAAAATGAAGCACAAATTAGATTTTTTTTCCACCAGATTGTGGCCGGCGGATGAACAAAACTGCATGCACACACAGCAATAAACAGAACGGAACGAATGCTCTCTTGGAGCTAATTATCACAAAAACAAAACTTTCATTCTTCAGAACATGAAAAGCACCATTGACAAAACCGGCGAGTATCACAACAGATTTGAACTATAAACAACCCATCAACTCTGTTTACTCAGCCCGTCCCCTCTCTCGCACTCTTCTGGTTAGCCCAGGCCATTCATGAGTGTTCACACCTGGGCATGCCCTAGTTGACCTACCCAGGGTCACACACGCAGGTCACGTCTCCACAGCGCTGCAGGTAGAGACCGCGTCCTCGCCGCAGTGGTTTAATGCCTTGACACACTAACCCGCAGAACTCAGTGACCCGCGGCGCTGCGACGCACTTACCTGCAGTCTAATCCTCTTAGATGCCTGAACGCGCCGCAGCCTAATCGTCCAGCTTCCCGAACTTGACTGAACTGATCGTCTCATACCCATACCCGAATACTCTGTTGTTCACAGATTCAGTGCAAATGCATTTTCTCTCAAGACTGCTTTTTTATGGATATGTTTACTGCTCTGTTGTTTCTTAAGATTTATTTCTAAAGATTTAATCATCTGTGAAAGAGAAAATTCATCAGTAATACGCCACAAGATGTTAGTGACGTCAGGGTCAAGTATGCGACGGAAAAGGTTTGACTGAAAAACTGTAAATGTAGGTCAGAAATGATCATCCCCATATTGCTTCAAATATGCAATAATTTCACTGTATTACCGGCAGTGTGGAAGCTCGGAATAACATCCACATCACTGTATTACCGGCGGTGTGGAAGCTCGGAATAACATCCACATCACTGTATTACCGGCAGTGTGGAAGCTCGGAATAACATCCACATCACTGTATTACCGGCAGTGTGGAAGCTCGGAATAACATCCACATCACTG
>JAOVYW010000084.1:3199516-3210250 GCA_025775045.1 Hiodon tergisus | reverse complement strand
AACGGGCCTGCGGCCGCCTGAGTCACAGTAAACGTGCAGAATACTAACGGGCCTGAGTCACAGTAAACGTGCAGAATTCTAACGGGCCTGCGGCCGCGTCTACTGCACGGCTTCCAATGCCTCCCTTACTACACCTGTGGAATACTAACACACAGCGCTGATGTGCCCGGCGTCAGATCCTAAAACCACAGGCGAGGACCCTCCTTAAATCCATGACAAAGCCACTGTCCCTGGCCCTTCCCTATAGCAACAGGGAGAGATTATACAAAAACCAAAACTTATATTAAAGCTGTATTAAACAGTGGACAATTTCGGTACTGCCACACGCCCCAGGTTCACATGTCCGGACACTCGTTATTAGTAGTCCTTGTGCATCTGTCCTGCTCTCTGTAAAATATTCCATTGCTGAATCTCTATTTTTCTTTTTTTTGGCACGACAAGGATGACCTCGTTTTGCTAAACCATGCATGCAAAATAAAGATTTAAATGATAATGAGGTGGGTTTAATTAGAGAACGGGTGTGCGCCTCTTCCTCACTCTCCTTTTTCTGTTTCCGCTGCGTGTGTGTCTCTCAGAAAGAGGAGATGTGTGGGAACCTGACCCTGCAGCACCACATGCTGGAGCCAGTGCAGCGGATCCCTCGCTACGAGCTGCTGCTGAAGGACTATCTGCGGCGCCTGCCACTGGACGCCGCCGACTTCAAGGACGCACAGAGTGAGGGGCTTCCGCCTCGCAGACAGGCGCTGGCCCAGCAGTCCGTGACTTCCGCTGCAGTCTGGGCATCGTCTCCCAGCCCCATCACTGGGCTAGCTCCCAGCGCCTCTTACCGGAGTCACGGCTGTAGCCAGGCACAGAGCTCTCAGTGCAAAAACGCATGCCAGATACCAAAATAAATATCTCACTTTCACAACAAATCACTGGCATCAGGCTCCGTCTTAAACGGCCTTTTTAATGGAAATTTTCCGGTCTTATAGAATCGCTGGAGTTGATAGCAACGGCGGCCGAGCATTCTAATGCAGCGATCAAAAAGATGGTGAGTAGAGGACGTTGTCCCATCCAGAGCCAGACCCCTGACCACATCAGCACTCTTCCACCCAACACCACAGCACCCAAACTAATACTGCAGAAAAACCCTCCCAAAGAGGAAAGATGCTGCTATTTAAAAGAACTTTGTAATTAAGGGTGGCTGCTTCCCTAATGTGTAGTTGTTGCTGAAAGTCTTTCATATAAGGCTGTTTGTTGGTAATGCCTTAACTTCAGGGAACACTTTGTGTTAAGCTAGGATTATCAATAGGGGTATTTGAAATAAAGTTTAAAAAATGAAAACTCTAATTTTACATTTCCTTAATTTAAGCAAATGTAATTTGACGTTTGATGCTCCTCTGCTGTGCCTGCATTGATGTAGACTTTGCTCTGCGGATTGGAGTGTTTATGGTGAGGAACACCCTTAACTGTCTGTCTCAGGAGAGAATGCACAAGCTGCTGAAAGTGTATGAGTTGCTGGGAGGCGAGGAGGACATTGTGAACCCCACTAATGAGCTCATTAAGGAGGGACACATCCTCAAACTGTCAGCCAAGAACGGCACTTCGCAGGATCGATACCTCATACTGGTGAGTCAGCGTCAAATCGGTGCAAGATTATTCATGATCTTAACACTTCTGTGACGATGATAAATAATAACTCCTTCACAGCCTTATCTGTGGCGTCTCTACGGAAGGAGAGAATGAAGTTAATGGGGTTGTAGAACCCTCCTTGTGCCTTGGTCGTGGTCCAACCTTGTATCTGTTCCTTGGGAAAGCTGGATGTATGTGTGCACTCCCAGTCAGGTTTCATAATCCTCCTGTTTAATGCCAAAGAAAGGTGTCCATCATCAGTCTTCACACGGACCTCGGGATGGACGGAGGTCTCTTGATGTCATACCATACTGAACAGAGTGTATGCTCGTTTCTGTCTGTCTGCAGTTCAATGACAGGTTACTGTACTGCGTCCCCAAACTGCGGCTGATTGGACAGAAATTTGGAGTCAGGGCCAGGATTGATGTTGATGGCATGGAGGTTGGTCTCATTACTTGCTTATAATTTATTCAGTAAAAGGAAGATATAATTGAGCTCTGTTAAAACTGTACTCAGTTTATACATAACCAGGAACATGCATCTTGCTCTGCAATATCTCTACAACTGTTTTAGCAGATTTTTTGGAGGGGAACTAGAGTATTAGTATATATGTTACTTTTATTTAGTTTTCATGAAGTTTAGGTGTGTGATCTAAATTGGTCTGATCAACAGTGGACTTTAAATGCAACTGAGGATTGGTCCTTATGGTCACGCTTTGCTGATTTTGCAGCTTAAGGAAACCAGTAGCGTGAACATGCCAAGGACCTTTCTGGTGTCAGGCAAACAGCGATCACTTGAACTGCAGGCCAGGTACTGTGGAGCTTTCCTATTGAGAAACAGTACAGGCCTTGTTAGAGTTCACCTGTGTCAAACTCACACATTATGCCGTTATTGATACCATGGTCTGGTAGCCTTTTAGCCTATGCACGGTGTTCAATAGGCCTGAGATAGCGGCACCTGAAACGAGTCGCAGGTGTAATGTAATAGGACCTGTGAGCTCATGTGTGGTTTGGTTCACTCAGTCAGTGCATTTTCTTCTGTGCAGGACCGAGGAAGAGAAGAAAGACTGGATTCAGGTAAGAATCTTTGATTGTCCCCTCTGCCTTGCAGACTGCCCCTAGTCCCCGTCCCCCAGGAAAGGTAATGCAAGGTAATGTCGCCCCCCTCCGCTCTCTCTTCTCAGGCTATTCAGGCCACCATTCAGAGACACGAGCAGACATTGGAAACGTTCAGGCTGCTTAACTGCTCCTTCCGTGACGAGGACTACACCCCTCCCAACTCCCCGGTAAGCCCCGACGAGCGGCTGACACAAGGAACGATTCCATGGACGCTTCGCCCTGCGGAGATGTCTCTGAGCCACCCTCTGTCCGTTGCTCGTCTGTGACAGAACTGCACGGAGCTGGGGAAACGAGCCCCCACGCCCATCCGGGAAAAGGAGGTGACCTTGTGCATGAAGTGCCAGGAGCCCTTCAACTCCATCACCAAGCGACGGCACCACTGCAAGGCCTGCGGACACGTACGTCTCGCCCGGCTTCTCCTTTTTATACCTTTCAGCATCCCCTGACGGGTTCCATAATAAGCTTGTGGTTTTTGTAGTTTTTACTACTTGTACTTCCTGCAAGTCTGTTCGTGTTATAGGAGTTACTCATCCTGCTTTCTTTTAATCGCAGGTGGTGTGTGGCAAGTGCTCCGAGTTCCGAGCCAGGCTAATATACGACAACAACCGGGCAAACCGCGTGTGTGTGGATTGCTACACCACCCTGCACGGGGTGGCTCCCTCGCCCGCATGCCTCACCCAGTCCACACACCGGCGCAGGTCCATCCTGGAGGTGAGGCTTGACAGAGGATTGGACAGGATGGGGCTGTGAAGCTTCACTGGGTGCTAACTGAAATGTGTGTGTGCGTGTGCGTCTGTGTCCTCCCCTCCACAGAAACAGGCCTCAGTAGTAGCGGAAAACAGTGTGCTGTGTAGCTTTTTGCACCACATGGAGAAAGGAAGTGGTCGTGGGTGGCAGAAAGCCTGGTTCGTCATCCCAGAGAACGAGCCCCTGGTGCTTTATATCTATGGTGCACCTCAGGTAAGAGGGGAGATGGTATTTCCACTGGGCAGCCGCTGATCACTAATGCCATTGCCTGTTGACAAACGGGGCTCTTCTGTTTGGCGCAGGGCCAGAAGAATCTGCATGGAGGACTCAAATACTTTAGATCTGGGGTCCCCAGTGCTTGCACTAAATTGCCACAATTGGTCTGATCTTATAACCTTATTAGATGTTAAGAGGTAGCCATTGGTCACTGAGTGTCACGTGGTCAGAAATTAGCTATTTAAAATCTATGCCCATAATCTTTAGATTGAGATGGAGAATTCTGCTTTAGAGAACTCTGACTTAGAATGTTTTGTATGAATATTTATGACATCTTTTACTGAAAACGGTGTTTTACTGTGCTTTTACTGTGTTTTTCCCACACTACTATCACTCTCTGTCCAGGACGTTAAGGCCCAACGCAGTGTCCCTCTTATTGGGTTTGAAGTGTCCCTGCCAGAGTCATGTGACCGACTGGAGCGCCGCTACGCCTTCAAAATGAGTCAGAGTCACCTGACCCTTTACTTCAGTGCGGAAGGAGAGGAGCTACAGCGCCGTTGGATAGAAGTTCTGTCGAGAGCAGGCCGAGGAGAAGAACAGCAAGTCCCTGCCCCTATTTCAGAGGCCTTAGAGGAAGAGGGAGAGGAGATAGTGCCTACCGGAGAAAGCAACACGTGATTGGAAGACAAATGTAATCAATACCAGTATCACATACGCACGTACGCGCGCACACACACACACACACACACACACACACATTAAGTGTCGGATTTTGATTGCATGAAATGGCTATAGGTTCATTTCCTTGTATTACTTATCTTGTCCATTGATGGATGTTTTCAAAACAATGCTAAAAACACATACCCTACAGAGAGCGTATCAGAAAAAAATATGTACGGAGATATTTAATATTAAATAGCGCAATTGTTTCAAGTCATTTACCTAGACTCAATCTTTCAATACACCCGCTGTGAAATATTTCTGTGGTTGAAATGATAGCTGTATGAAAATAGAGAGACTGTAAATTCACACCCGTTGGCAAAAGGCTGCTATGTTCCATTAGAATGGCCACCTGACGTTGTCCGCTGTAGACTTTGATGCAGCAGAGTTCTCTAGGTGACGCACATTGGTGAGAAGGACTTGAAAAGTAGCATGCAAGTCTAAAGGGTGTCCCAGGCCCAGCTGCTGCTGGAGGGACAGAGGGCACCTTGACAGCGTGGCATTAGTGAGGAAGCATTGCAGACAATCTTGGGACAAATGGGCCTGAAGTCATGGCAACACTAAAGGTTTTCAGGTGACAGCTTGAAGGACAGTCAATTGTGGAGATCCCTAAGGATCTTTGAAGAGCTTTCCACAATGGTTGAAGTAAGGGGTTGTCTTTCCTGTTAGATGTGATGAACTTAAAGCAAAACAAATAATATACTTCTTCTTTTTTTTAACAGTGTATTGAAATTTCAAGACCTTGAGTAGTACTTCTCCCAGCATGCATCAAACGGTTGTCCACGATGGAACTTTTTGTAGAACTCATCCTCTCCCTGATCCTGTTTTGCATCAGGTCGTTTCGGGCAAGTCTCTGATTTTCCCCGTCAGCATCTTAGAATTGTTTCCCAACAGTCCAAATTCAACTATTTCCTGAGTATAACTCACCCAATGAAATATATTGACACATCCCAAAGGTTTTGTGCCTGCCAGAGTGTCCATTATTTCCTGTGAAATGCTACTTCGCGTCCACTGAGCAGTAAGGCATTAAATCGGTGGTTATACAGCTTTTCTGCTCTCTAGTGGAAGATTATGGGTATTGCACAAATGTACACCAAAGACCAAACCGCAGAGGAATATTTTACTTTATGGGTCTCTAACTTGAATCCGCGACAAAACTAGATCGTGATAATGCCTTTAAACCTTTGGGCTGAAGGGCAGTGGTCAAGTAAATGCCAGGAGTATGAGCACTTACTAAATAGTTTTTAAGTTTATTTAATAGTTTTTGCACTTTCAATGCAGATCAGTATACTTTCTTTAGCCAGGTCATTCTGCTACACAGTGGTTTAGCATATGTAGTCAAGTTTGACGTGCGCAGTTGTTCATTTAATTACGTATGATGATTTTTAGTTAGTGGATTTTATTTTTTAGTTTTTTATTTTACATTTTTTTACATTGTAGTATCTACAATCGATTAAACCAACCCATGCCAGTTAAATAAAGGTGATTATTCAGTGACTAGTGGTTTTGTTTCCCTAAAAGCATGGTCTGAGCGTCTCACGTCATGCATTTATATTAGCAAGCAAAGTCGTAAGCTGCATCAAGGTATTAAAGACCAAAACAGTCTCCAGAGAATGGTATCAGTGCTACTTATTTGCTTTCCCTGTCAGTTCAAACACTTGTACTTGGGTTGCTGTTTTAAGAAATGTGCTAAACTGTTGGAAATGTGGGAAACTGGATGGACTCAGACTTTGGTGGTATAAAACTGTTACAGATCTGGGCGACACTTACCCGTCATGTGAAAAGTAACTGTTTATGACAATAGTGGGCAAAAAACGGACTTGCAATCTTACGGCAAATGTAGTCCACGACTTTACATTTTGAAGGACCATTAATATGCAAACGAAAAAAAATGAATTTTAAAATTTTTAAATGTGTGCTTTTATATGGTCATATTTCACCAAAAACAAAGTGAAATGTTTTGTCTACTTAAATGTTCAGTAAAGGAAAAGATATAGCAAGTGAGGGCTGGTTTTTATAGCGATAGGGCTGGGACTGTTGGAACTTTGGGGAAGCAGTGAAAGAGGTTCCCTTTCAAATATGAAACGTGAAACCGTCACTAATAGGTTATTTCTCTTTAAGAACTCCATAATTCTGAGCACTTTTTTTTGCGACAGTGCATCTGACGTTGTGCATCACGAAATCCTATAAAGGCATGTCAGTTCTCTTTTTCCTTCGGACGTATGGCTTTGAGTGAAAACCGTGAACAAAGTAGTCGCTTAGTTTTTCTGAGAGATCTCTCCTGTGACTTGGTTTAAAAAAAAAGTTTGTTTGCTAATTTCTTTCCAGCTTTATGTGTCTGCAGAAGCCAACCACTTTGTAAAAAAATTTGTTTCACCGGTGCATAAAGTGATTGTGTCCACATTGAAACGTGAATTCAGTGATTGCAGCTGCGTCACTGTTATTCTCAGTCTTCGACTGAAGTTAAGTGTTTTCTCTGTGTGCAGGGCTCTGCTCCAGTACAGCCTGCTTGCTTAAAAAGCTCACAGCTGTTGTGTGCCCCCCTGTACTCACATACCCAATCCTGGTTGGCTAACCATGATCTGTGTGGTTCATCATCAGCTTGTGTGCCGCATTCCAGCGCATTGCACCAACCTCAGTGTTGACGGGTTATTCGGCGTTTTCAATGCCATCGGTGTCGATCATAGTGGGCTCGGAGTTCCAGCAAGACGTCATCCTGGTAACACCCAGACACGGCCACTGTAGTCTCGTGTTCCGTTGCTGGCGTTACCCGTGGACCTTTCCTTGCTCTGCAAGGACGCTGTTTGTCCCCACAAGCAGTGCCAGTTAACCCAGAGCCTTCGTAGAAAGGCTTACCCCACCGGCGTTTTCCTGGTCCATCTAGGACGCTACAGTTGAGGCCTGACCAGTCCAGGTTGCTGACTTCAACTGTGGGTGGGCTCTGCATCGATCAGCTGACGAGCTTCAGCTGATTAACAGACACCAGCTTCATCTGTCTGAGCTAACTGGTCATGCGACGGGCAGGGACAAGCCAGCTGTGGTGGCAGCCTGCCATTCATAAGCCAATAAGTTGGCCCTCCTGGACGTGCCCATCACGCCAGGCCGCAGGCCCTGCTGTGGATGAACTTTAGTGGTGGTCCAAGGAGGCAAGAGACTGGAGGGCAGATACCGCCTAAGCAGGTGATGGTGTGGAAGTAATGGGCCTGTGCATTTTCCACTCAACCGCAGCGGCGCGCCTAGGAACTGCCCCAAGCATTGGGTGAAACCTCTGGTTTCTCTGGTCCTGGGCGATTGCATCTGTCTCGCAGGGCTCAGGATCCTTTTTCCCAGGACCAACTGGAATACTGCAAAAGGCTGGCGATGCATACTCTCTGCAGTTTTCCCACTGGCTGCCCCCGTTTCAGGCTCGGCTTTCCGATCCTCAGGCCCACAGCTCGTGAAATTCTAACGATGAAATCAGCGGGTGTTAGTCAAAGTACTTCATGCTGCCTAATCGAAATGGTGTCCTCAGTCAGATTCAGGTCAACCTCTATCCAAGCCGCTAAGCAACATGTGTAGAGACATTTGGCTGTCCTCACGACAGATGGGTTATAGTCATTATTGATTGTTTATATTTTGTATTTGAAAGGGAACATTGGGTTATTATCATAACAGTGGTTCCCTACAATAGAAATATTAACCATCACTCTTCGTGTTTGGTGCAGGGCCACAATGGCTCAGAAGTAATAAAAGAATGGACAGCTAACTCTTTTCTTTACAGGATTTCATGAGGCACGACGTCAAGCACGCTCTCGAAAGATTTGGCGCAACCGCTCAGAATTCTGGGGTTCTTGGGAAAAAACCCATCGGTGAGGATTAGTTTTTTTATTTCAGGAGACCACGGTTATGAGAATAGCCCAACATTTTTCTAATTAAAATTGTGATTTTAATTGGGCTTTGCGTTTCTGAGTGTGCGACGGACTGAGTGCGCCTGTTAAACTGATAATGGGCTTTTCTCCCTACATTTTCATAAGTAGATATTTGAACACTTGATCGCAGGGCAGAGAGGTTAATGCTCTTGCAGTGTTTTTCCTTTCTTATTTTGCTGCAGTGGCCTCTCTACCTTTTTCATTTTTTTATAAAAAAAACACTTGATGATAAAATGAAAAAATATAGTTTAAATAAAGGAGGTTTTAAATGGGGTGCATTTGTGTTTGGAAAAGAAAATATGAAGGGGTTTAAAAAAAAAAAAAAAAGGCATTTGTAAATATAATTTATTCAGCTCAAAGCCCAGTTCCGGGTGAGGTCATGTTGACAACTTGTTGTTATTGCTATTTTGTGCAGTTTGAATTGGACTCGTGATTATGGTTGTAAAACTTCCTTCGGGGAGTAGCTTTTGTTCTTTAGATGACCACTTGTGTGTTTCCCAGCCTGAAGATCTGTGAAAGTAAACAGAATTGATTTATCAGCCCTTTATCCCTTCATTTGATCTCTAGTTCTCTGGTACTATAAATCGGTGTGGTTCATTCAAATAACTTCTTCAAAACCGCTATCAATATTTGTTAGGTATTGTTTAATTTTTTAGTAATTGTTTTTTTCTGTTTATAAAACAAAAAAAACCTGACTAATAGTACACCAGACCAGTCATGACCTCAGAGTTAGTGAGTTTGTACATAACTGTTTGGTGTATTTTGTTCACAAATTATGTTTTCCTTCGAGTGCCATGTGAGCAACACGGGCCGTGCCTGCTCAGCTGAATATCGAAACGCTGTTGTTGTTGAGATTGTTTTTTTTTATTTGAATTGTATCGTCTGTGGAGCTGAAGTGCTGTTACTGGTCAGTTTGTTCATTGAAGATCGTCGTTTCAGGTGAAAGCGACAAGATGACTCTCCCATGTATTGTTCAAATATGGCGAATTACAAAAACACTTTCACTTATTTGTGTTCACATTCTTAATTATTTTTGTTCGGCTCATTTACCTTTTGTTTACCGTACTTTTCGGTTTATGGATCAGTAATTCCGTATGATTAGTGGTAATTACAATTTTATTTTACCTCTGCTTTTGCCGCCATAATATACAGCAGGAACGTTTAAATATGAATGATATGTTCACAGTCATTATATATATTTGCTGGTTTGTTTTGTATTTATTATCATTTTCGTCCAAATGTTAATCTTACTCTGACTTCCAGCTTGTGTAAAATCAGGGAAACTGCTAAATTGGATTTAGTCATGTTTTCCCATTCTGCACTCTTCAAATGAGCAAATTTGGCTCCAAAACACAGACTCTTACAAAATCAAGGATGGTTGCAAAACAAAAGGATAGTTGGAATCCTGTTTTTAAATGACAAGTGGGATGTAAGATCTGTAAATATCCATATAAAACACCCGTATGTATACAGAATCCTCACATTTTGTGTGTTGTGTCCTGGGATTCCATGCATGAATTTAGCATATTCTTTGTGCATCATTTATTTTCAAACCTCGATGTTTACATTTTGTGTTCCATTCGTGTTTACAGTTCATTCAGTGTTCTAATGACTTCGATCTGGCACCATTTCAAAAAATTGAATTTACCTAGTGAACAAAGATTTCTGTATATAAAAACTCAACTGAATAATGAGCATGGAAACTGCCTAAATACAAACTAAATTAAACTCTGAAACAGCATTTTAGTCTTGATAAAGTCAAACGTCATATGTGGCACAATTTTTCTTCGTGAATACAAACTGTATAGGTTAATTGTAAACATGACTAAGTATTACTGTTATAATTATTATAATTGTTATTATAATTATTATTGTTATTACTATTAATTATATTAGTGGCAGGCCACTGGGTACCATTGTATGTTGATCCCAATGAATTCTGTGCAAAAATAATGAAAATGTTTATGAATTAAAAAATTAAGAAAAAAAATCCACTGAACTCATTTTTTTTTAAATCATATGGTTTAATTATTTATGCTATAAAGAGTTGTTTATTGTACTAAGCCACGCACCTTTTTGCAATTTGAACACACAAGAAAACCAATCCACCAAAAAAAACAATGTTTTGTGATACATCATTAGTGGGAAAAGCATCGCACAAAGATTTAATTGTCTGGCAAATAAATACATATACATACCAATGATCATAAAATTTAGACTACATTACATTAAATGAATTACATTACATTATAGCGACGTGCCGACTCAAAAGCGTCCGTTTTAAATGTATCCTGGTTTAAATTGAACGCACTGTAAATGTAAATGTGATAAGGTTAAAGGTGTTATGTCTTAAAAGAAAAGAATTAGCCATTTCTACGTGTATACAGAGTGCTTGGTGATTTCTTAATCCC
>JAOVYW010000084.1:3182937-3199416 GCA_025775045.1 Hiodon tergisus | reverse complement strand
TAAAGGTGTTATGTCTTAAAAGAAAAGAATTAGCCATTTCTACGTGTATACAGAGTGCTTGGTGATTTCTTAATCCCAATACGCAGAACCCCCTGCTTCCAACTGATGTTTGGTAATTCCGTATGAATAGCATTCCCAACGATATTCTTCGGATATTCGGAAAACTCGGAAACATTATAGTCTACAGTCTGGACCATCCATATGATTACTGCCTTGTCCTTCCCATCTCAGCTGATCCCTCGTTTGTAGGTTACGTCATTTTGGGTTTCCCCTACTTTTCCGAATAGCGTGACTCAACCCTTTAGCCTATGCTTGGAGTGCTAGGAGCGTAGACCCATTCGATTGGTTAACTGTAGATAAAGCCTGCTAACATACATTATCTTGTTTTTACTTGTCATTTAGCGAACAGATAGCTCATCTTGAAAGTGCTAGTGTTTATCCAGTTAGCTTGCTAGCTATATCCACTTGAAGCAGTAATCCTGGTAACGATTTTGATCGTTAATAATATTCGTTACTTTTGACATACATAACGAATTGTGTGGCTACATAACTCGCTAGATTTATTCCGTAATTTGACAGTGTAGGTGAAGAATAAACTTTTTCCCAAACGGCTGAGAAATGTCTGTAGTCGCTTCAGAACAGGAAAAGCGTGAAAAGGGAATATTATTGTTGTCATCGACCGCAAATTTGTATCAAGAAGGGGGCAGCCAGGTAGTGTCACCTGGACAACCAGTCCCGCACGAGCAGACACAGACTGTTTTCGTCATTCTTGACTCAACCGCAGACGCCGTGAATTTGTTTAGGTGAGTTCGTGGCTGTGATCTGTTACGTAGCTATGTATTTGATTTGTGCAGTCTAACTATTCTAGACAACTCTTTTGCACTTGCTTTTCTTTGCTTTCTGTTGCGATTTCGGTACCATTCGCACCAACTATAATTTGCAGTGATGTTGATGAAAGTCGAAAAATGAATAAAACAATTGACGTAGTTAGTTAGACGGATAAACGTATGGCAATTAACACGAACTGGGCCTATATTTGGATGGACAGAGTGTGTTTCTCAACGCCAGAATCGGAAAGTTTCTGAATGTCAGGATCGAGTATTGTTTGTTTGTTTATTTCTTTATTTATTTACTGCTAAGTAACCATAGCCTAGTTTATCAACGTTATTTGTAGAGCGGCGAACATCCATCTGCCACTGAGGTCGCTACCAGGTTGGAATTCCTTGGCTAGCTACATGTCATGATGTTCAATTAAGAAACATTATATGTCGTTACTAGTGCATGATATAGAGCTGCAGAAAAAAACCTTGCCATTGCAAAATAGATTGAGCCTACCCCAAGGCCAATAGAAACGAATGTTTCTACGTTTCGTTTCTACACCAACAAGACTAGGGAAATGACTCGTAGTAATTGGAAGATCCAACGTTGGCCTCGTTCTTAACCCTTTTACACCAGTAGTCCTACGAACAAATCGCAGTTAGCATTCAGCAATATATATATATATAGATTTTTTTTTTTTTTTTTTTTGTGGTGTGTGTGTTTATTTAGTGCAAGACCAGTTATTAAGTTACTAAATTATCCACTCACATACTCAATATAGGGAAATATAGAACATTAAAATACGTTTGCAAAATAACCTTTTAATAGGAATACATTTATGATAATATTGCAAGTGCCCCTACTGAAGTTTTCACTCTTATCTCAAAAAATGTTAGTGGATGAGTAGTTCCAATCCATGTAAATTGTATTGTATGCATTAAAGAAAGATGTGTGTTTTGTTATCTGGAACAATAGGGCAATTTAAATAAGCTTGACAGTCCTACTTCCACAGTAACGTGTTAGTTCATTGTGCCAGAGGATTTAGTCATTTCAACCTTAAAGGCTGTTGTTATATCAATTCTAAACATGAACAGCTTGTTTACATGAAGTTGTACACTACCGCTTTGATGCAGAGCAGTTAAAGTGATTCTTGCTGCCAAGATAAAAAGATAATGTAGCATCATGTTATGATCATAGATGGATAGTATGTGCTTAAAAGCATTCTGTTTTTTTTGCCTTCATTGCATTTCTTAAGCTGCACAATTATGTGATCAGGACTTTATGACTTTGTCAGTTATTTACACGTGTTAGTATGTCTCCAAATCAACAATTGGTAAGAAGGTACAAATGAAAACCTGCTTTTCTGTACCTCAAGTATTTATAAAAGTTTTCCTGATGCATCAAAAAAAAACATGAATTCATTAAAAGATGGATAGATATTGCAGAAGGCCAACAATGTGGAAAGAGCAGAACCAGCAGCTAATTAAAAAAAAATCTTGTGGAGGTGCTTAAGGATTCTTTAAAATGAGGTCAATCAGTGCAGACTTTATCATGATTTACCATGAACGTTAAGTTACAAACGTTTTTGGAAGATTCACGATTGGCCATGAGTGCATGACAATAGTACAATTAAAACGTGCATGTAAATCCCGTCATAGATCTTGCAGTTGAAATTGTTCCATTTAATTTGCGTTTCACCCTGTATTGATGCACAGAGGAATTAGCAAATTCTAACTATACACCAAACAAATGAAAGAACCATCTATTATTTAGAAGGCTATTTGTGCAGAACACAGGAAAAGTTTTTTTTGTCCTGTGCAATGCATTATTTATGCAGCGCCTGCTCTCAAAATAGGCAGGCATTCTATGCCTATGTTTGGAATAAGAAATAAGCCAGTGGGGGGGTAGACATGTTGGAATGCGCCTCTACGTTCATGGCTTGTGCTTAAGCCATTACATTCATTCTTTCATTCCTATATAATTTGTGTTACGGTGTAGAAAAACTACACATACCAAAACTAAAACATATATATATATGTGTGTGTGTGTGTATATAATTATTTTATTTCTCTAGTTTGTGAGCGATTCCTGTAACAAATGTCTGGCCTTTTTTCTATTTAGGTGCATGTATATGGAGGCCTGGCTGTGCTGACATGCGTTAGTTGTTTTTTGCAGGCATTACCTGCCTAGTTGAGTAGACCTGACAGTACACGTTCAGTCATGCTTGTTTGTGTGTTTCGCAGAACACAAGAAACATGCCGGCCAAAGAACATTAGGCTATTGCGCAAGATACAAAGTGTAAGTTTAGGTGTGGAAGATGGCCTTCTGGTTGTCACCAGTGCACCAGTTATTTTTCAGCATGTTCACCCCTGGCGTTTGTTACAATAGAATGAGGTTGCCTCATTGCGCATTCTGTTGCATGTAATTAACCCACTGAGCTGTCAGAATGAGCATTAAGAAAAACAAAGACACTTTTGTTTGAACAAGTCGTACAGACGGGGTTTGCTGCAGGCACCGTGACATTGATTCTTTGTGAAAAACGAGGTGACTCATTCTGCATTTTGATGAACTTCTTATGGGAAGAGGTGCATTGAAATTACGATTCCCTTTCACATGCTAGGACAAAGAAGGACTTAGGCAAAACCATATATCAAATATCAACCGACGAGGATTGCCCTTTTATTCTTAGTAACTGATAACTGTTGCCTGCGATTCATACATTTTTTATATATATATATATATATATATATATATATAATCTCAACATAATTTGATAGGATAAAAATAGCTACATTTTTGTTTCTATGATAATTGCAGATTATTATCTGTTTTATTTTATTGTCTTGAGCTAAACTGTGGATATTCAGGTTCCTGTGGATATTCCTGATAACCTGATGACATATTAGGTTACCTTAAATAACCATAGGAACATAGTTTTCCATAAGGTGTGCTCCACAAGTTCTTTTGCATAGTAGGCTGGTTTCATTTACAAATGTTTTTTTTTATTTTTTTAAATGAATTTGGGAATCACTAATTAGTATTATGGAAACGGCGATTTTGCTTATACATCTCGGCCTGTTGCTACGACTCCTGCCACCACACGCAGGGAGAAGGAGGAAGTACTACTTTTCCCCTCCAATCCTAGTCGCTTTCAAGGCGCCTGTCTGTCTTCTACATCTGTAGGCTACATGGCCCGCATGAGAGGTTCAGCGCCGATTGGCAGGCAGACTTGTCCTGGGAAGCTGGTAGGAGAAGCTCAGTCTCAGTTTCCTCTCGGCCGAGCACTTTTACTCAATAATCGTAAAAATTCCCACATAAGATCACCTTTTGCACAGAGCCTACTTTGAGGGAGCTAATTCTCCTGAAATCCTGTTAAGACTTAACAGGGCGTTGTTTTGCGTTGACAATCTTGGGAAAAACAATAATCAGAGAAAGGCAGTGTAGGGTAAAATGATAACAGACCAAGCAATACCGATGTTCTTTAAACAAATGATAGACACAATAGATTGTTTTGATGAGGATAATGTATTACTTACAACCAAAAAAAACTGATTATAGGTATTATATACTACAAACAGACTTGTCCATACACATACCGGGGGAACTGAAAAGCTGAGCTGGAAAGATTATTTTCTGTAATAGAATCAAAAGATTAGTCAGTGGCAGGGATAATTATTTTGCAGTAGGTTTGTAGGTCTATATGGTCAGGTTTCTGGGGATAAGTTGTTAAAATTAAGTATAGATGTTACGTGTCTTAATTATATTAGTTATGAAATGCTCAATTTACAAAGAACATCTGATTATTCCTGAAGTCTACGTGTATATCCCTATGTTTGTGGGACTGTAAACATTTTATGAATAACTACGCACAGCTTTTTTGAGATTTGTTTTTACATTGTAAAACTTTCATTCCATATTCTTATTTAAAAAAACATAAAGATTAAGCCATTTTACTGCATGCCTGTGAACCTTGAGTCTGTAAGGATATGACTCAGCAAATCCAGCACTGCGGCTTGTTCCTTCTTCCTGTGGAATTCCTGACTGTGATTACTGTAGTTTTGCAAGTTCGGTGTTGTTTGCCTACCGTCTCCTAACTAAAAAGGTGCCCCTCCACCATCTTACTTTAAGTCCTCTCCTCTCCTAATGTAATATATATGGTCCATTTATATATCTCGCTGGGTGTGGAAGTTACTGATTAACTTTATATTTAAAATGAAAGTTTTGTAAGACATTTGGTAGTTGTAAAATCCTTTCACTCAGTTACTTCAATGTTGTGATCTTTGATACACTAGTAGTGCCTCCGATGAGGTGCGGTCACTTTTAAAAAGGGATGGCTTTAGTTTAGTTGGGGGGTGATTAATCGTCTGGGTCTAACCGACCGATCATCCCCTAGCAGTTTCATTCATAAAAATACAGCATGAGACTACCTTCCGAATCTTACTATTGGGATTTCTAAACGAAAAAGTTACGTCATTAAATAGTCAACGGAAGAAAACGAATCGCAAATAAATTCGGGCAACATCTTCATGATTATAAACTCATTTATTTTGATATTGCCGATGCAAAATTTTATAAACTAAACGGGACACTCAACTTAATATTCCAAACAGCATTTTCTGCTATGCTATGCAGTATACACCGGACGGCGGTTGGTGATTCAGTTAACTTGTTTTGCCCAGTTTTCCCCGATCCAGTCCCGACTGCCTGAACACTCCTCCTTATTGGTTGAGACGGGTTTGGCTATTTATTGGCTAAAAGGAAAGACCATTTCACTGAACTCTTTAGCCTGTAGATGAACACACTGCGGATCGAAATCACATGTTTAAGTCAAGAAACTACGCCAGGCTGTATAATTTTCCCCCCACCGTAAGTTAAATATTTTTGCTGCTGCGGCGCAGGCTTGGAGGGCTTGGAGCCCCGAGCTGCAGCCCTCTTAGCCCATTTTGTTAATACTGCCCTGGAACACTTTTAGACTAGAGCACCAAGTTCTACAAAGCGCACCAAGATAATTCAGTGCAATTGTGCCTCTCAGCTGACTTTTTTTTACTGCATAGTCAGCAGTGACCTCACTGTATGCTTTCACTTATTTCTCAACTGATTTGTCGGTGTACGTTCTCTGCAATGTTCCCTTCTGAGCTATTTTTAGGAGTTTACTCATTTATAGTAATTGCTGCGTTTTAGCTAGAGTTATATTTGGGGGGGGCTAAAACAACTCTTGTTAGAACTTTAGAGGAAACTGGAACGGAAAGTCCGCTTAACAAACGTTAGTCCAAAGCATTATTTTGAGACGTTGAAACGATTTTTCGCGCGTTGTTTGGTTTTATTCTGGCACGGTGTCTCCCCCATGTGGTAACAGCAAGGAACGAACTTATTCCGTTTTCTATTTTTAGCAACTCTGTATCGATGTTTTTAAGGTTCAAGCAACAGAACTTGAGCCATTTGGCTATTTTTCAAAGCCTGCTCTGATTGTTCTTATTGACGGAATCTTTACATCGATAGAGGCAGCTGAAAAGGGGATGTCACTGGATCAAGATACCCCTATAAAATGTAATTATTTTATTTGTTCAGTTTTTTTTCCGTAAACCGGTTAGCGAAATACTACTTCCTCTTTCAAAATGGCAAACCTCGGATATGCACCTCAAGCTCAAAAAACGAGGAAAGTATAATTTAGATTAAAATGTACTGAACTGTTCTCACTACATTTATATCTTGTTACGGCAACGTCCTAAAGCAAATTTGAAAGAGGAGTAACTAACAGCTACGATGTAGACTAATGTGAACTGCCGATGCGCGGCAAGAAAATTCGTTTTTTTTTCCCGACCGCTGGACAAATAAATGTGTAAGTGTGTGTATATATATGTATATAAATGTGTAATCTTGTGCTAGAAGCCTAACAACGAGAGTAATCTTTTCCTGTGTTGTGCTTGGAAACGAGGGGTTTTGGCATATTGGCACAGCACCCAGTGTTTACATTCTGCGAATAGCGTTGACTGTGCGATTTGTAGCAGATGGGGTGTTTCTCTTATTTGGAGTTGTACCCTGTTCTGCGAATTCTACCAAATTAGCTGGTTTTGATTACAGCCTCATTCTTATCGTGGCTAAATTTCACAGTTATTGAAACATCGTATTATGGTATGAATACAGCTTGTCTTGAGTGTCAAAATATGCTCTTCAGATTCAAGTGGTTTGCACCCCGACTAGTTTTTCAACTTCTACTAGTAGACTCATATTATCGACGTAGGGGACAAACTTACAGGGAAGCGTTGTTATGTTTTTAACAATTTCTGTCTTACAGCACGTGTAGTTGCATGCAGAAAATGTAATGTTATAGAGTTACTAGTTTGGCATATTTCTCAATTGATACGTGACCCGCCTTCCGAGTTTCCCTTTCCGCGTTAGCTTTCGCAGGCTTGCGGTTGGTCGCGTGTCTTTTTTTTTTTTTTTGGGGGGGGGGGGGAAATGTCATTTTCCATTTACTTTAGAAAACCACACCGTTTTAACCAATGGGTCACGTATTATTTATTAATGCAGTACACAGTCAAGTTCTCTGCATTAATAACAGTAAGCGGATCTCCTCGGCGACCTGCTTAAAATTTTGCCTACCCATTTTAAAGGCCTCAAAAATTTACGACTGCCCTGTGAACCCACGAATCTCAGGTACGGAGTCCAGTGCTCTAATGAAACACACTCTCTCCTGTATGAATTTGAATAATTAAGAATTATTTTGTGATAAATGGAACAAAGTAGCATAAACCCACCCCATATACAAATAATGTCATATTTGTAAAGTTCAGAGCTTTATTGAATTGGCTATCATTTTGAATTGACAAGCGTTTGTGTCTTACAAAGGAGATATTTATTATGTGATTGCCCTGAAAGTATGAATCACTTCTAATGCCCAAGTAACTGATTTGTATATGGTTCTTTATTTACGTAGATTTTTTTTTCCCCCAACACTTGTGTGAGGTGTACAATTCTCACTGCATAATTATAGGGTTCTTGTCATACACAATGACGTTTACGAAGTCAATTCTTCTCCCGTAAAAGGGCAAACGTTTTGGTCTAGAACGGTCTAGACCCATCTCTGTTTCAGGGAATTGTCTGCATTTAAATGACGTGTCAGCTTGTCAGGTTGTTTTGTTTAACTTGAGAAACCAGGTAATCAGCAGCAGCCAATAAGCAGATAAGGATGCCTCTGTGATCAATACTGAACTTCAGCACAGGTTTTTGCTCGCTGAAGCCATCACTTCTTCTGTCACCTCTGTAATGCGCTGACCTTTCGTTAATCCTGTCCTTTCGGATTTCCCTCGTTGAAAGTTGTAGTGAAATTGGGCAATGCATGAAATTCCCAGCATTAATATGGTTTTTATTTTTTGTGCTGGAAGGGAACAGGTTTTTCTGTGATGCATCACACTCTTCTCTTACCATCAGTGTGGAGCCCCTTCTGCCGGAGTCGGGCATAGTCGCCGACATCGACGTGGAGGACATCCTGCGTTCCAGCACCGACGCTTTCTACCAACTCAAGAGCCAGCCCATCGCGCTCAGGTGAGCCCCGGCCCGCTAAGGATTGTACCCTGGATCCAAACGCTGTGGGGAGCAACGTGATTTAGCTGTGAAATGTAGTGTCCCAGTTTCATTTATACATTTATTTTTTCAAAATTGCTCTACAGTTTTTGTGAGGATTGAAGTCGCACAGATGGTGAATTCATTTCCAAGATATTGCACTGAAACATTGACTCCTCTATTGCTAAACCATGGAGAAATGTTGCTGTTTCCCCCCCCCCCCCCCCCCGAAATCAAAGTCGAAATTTCAGTTCCCGTTCAAAGCAAAAATTGAGAAGTGAGTAAAGCTTGGAGTAGAGTCCTAATGCACAGACGACCAGGCCTGTTTTATATATCTTTAATTTCAACAGTAGAAGCTTCCATTGCTGAACCTATTAATGTTTCCTTCCAGTCATATGTTGGCCTTGTATAGGATCACTCACAAGCAGTTATGCAAGGCTTTTTTTGCCCTCCCCTCCCTGCTGAGTGCTCTGTTCCCCACGCCTGGCAGAGTACAGGGACCGGATCCCAGTGTGTTTCCGTGGGGGGCGGGGATTTGCTGCTCCCTCCATTAGGAACTGTTCCCTCCGGAGCCACTGCTTTATAGGGAAGAAAAATATCCAAACTAATAAAAAAAATTCATTCTATTAGGTGTATTCATGCTCCAAAATAAAACGTTTGTATCTGTGAGAAGTGCTAAAAAATAGTGTGTTTTTTACTTTGCAAAATAATTAAAAGTACACAATGCATCATGTATGGCCGGGTTTGTTTTAATAATGGTCTACTGTAATAAAATGTTGTGAGAAATAACAGCGTTGAAGTCTGTCAGAAACGAGCACTGTGTGTTTTCCCTTCTACTTTGTTCACGCAGGGTGGCTAGTCGCTAAAGACCTCAGTCTCAAGTGCAGGGTTATTTTGACAAAATAAAAGAACAAAAACTTCTTTCAGGATTTTGTCTATACTTTATCTGCTATAATGACTTGTAAAGTCAACAACACAAGAGGTATGTTTATTTTAATTCTATAAAGCCACTTGGATACATATCGCGACACTAAACATAAATGCATATAAATTAGTACTGATTTAAATTAGTATTGTCAATATTATACGTGAGTTTATACGTTGTTTAAATGTGATATGCAATAATAATAATGAAATCTCTGTTTAAAAAGTACATGTTTTTTCCTCATTGCTAGTGCTAACATTATGTAAAAGACCATTTGAATCCGTTTCATCATATTGTCTGTGAGAGGCAAGTTTTCAAGCCATGGTAACCTTTTCAAATGGATAGAATTTTTCCTGAGAATAAAGAATTGAAACCTTTTGGCTCGGCAGGGAGGAAAGAATGCAATGGACCTGCACTTCTCCCGCTTACCGCCCCTGCACTGAGAAACGGAGCAAATTAACATCAGTTTCCACAATATCGCTGCACACGGGAACAGACTAGCCCCTGCTGAGCAAACATATTGATTACCCCACATACCGCAACCCGCTCGTGGGTGTACCATTTTAATTTTCTGTTTTGCCCAAGGCACTGCTCTGCGCGCAGAACCGAACGCCTCGCCGTCTAAGCGTGATTTGTAATCGGCTTTAGAGATTATAGTTGTTCTGACGAGTGTTCTGTGTCGTGAGGGGAACTGTGCCTTCTAGTGGCTGGCGTGACCGTCCTCCAGCATTTTCAGCTCTGTCTGTGAGCCGCTCTTTGTTTGGCTCTTTTCTAAAGCGGGGGGGGGGGGGACACCATGTTGTCTCCGCCGAGGCCGGGTGTCAGGTTTCTGTTTTGATTCTGTGAATGCGCGGCCTTTCCAAAAATGACTCGGCGGGTTTTCGCAGCACGCCTTTTCGATCAGGGGGGAAAACACCGGCATTACACCAGACCCTACGCTAGGCCTCACAGCGAAACACAGCCTTAGACTACCGCTAACATGTAAACCTTCTTTACGTTTCTATATGCCGCAGACCCTTTAGTGCCTATTGTGCAACACTGTAAAACTCTGTGGAAGGAAGTGAGGATCTACGCCTGTAACACGTTGAGCTTCTGAAGCCGGAAGTGTAAAATCTGTACAATTACTAAAGAGGTCACTCATAGGAGCCCTGGCATTATAGTCACTCAATGGAGAGAATGTACAGAAGGAATAATCAACTTACTTTGTGTGTGTGTGTGTTTTTAATTAATTTTTTTACATTGCCAATTAACGGCCTCAAAATGAATTGCACTACACAATAAAGAACGATAATTGAAATGAACTTACTAGAGCTGAAGGAAACCTTGTTAAAAGGTTTTCACTTGATGGCTTCAGAGCTAATTGATTTGAATAAATTGATCTACTGGATAAATGTGAATCTAAGAGCCCTCAGGTAAAATAAGTCTGATCTGACCATAGTGGGGACAGTCAATCTAACACTGACGTGTTGGAGGTGAGTAGCAATTGGGCTCGTCCGAAGGGACAAAAAAGAGGAGGGCCACCCGATAACCAGTGGCAGAGGAGTAAAAAGGCGGGGCGCAGTGAGAACGTTCAGTCATCAGTGCTGTCAGTGAAGCAGCTTCAGGGTGTGAAACACGCGTGCCATGGCCAGCAGCCAATGCAGGGAGAGCAACAGCAGTGAGGCACGGACAAAACGGCAGCAGGTTGGGCGCTGGACTAGCACCACTGCGTTATGGTAGGTAGGGGGATCTGAGCGCTCCATGGAGGTCAGCTAAAGCGGAGTTTCAGTAATCCTGGTGGGATATCACCGGGGTCCAGACCAAGGGCTTGGATTGAGTAAGCGTTGAGAAAGCAGCTTTTCTGTCTGATCTGATTCAGGATCAGGTCGGTGGTGTAATGTTGTTTCCTGGCAGTCTGGTAGACTATTGAGAGGTCCTGTGGCAGACATCGCTTGACAGGTAGTTGTATGAGGTTTGGAGGGGTTTAGAGGGGGAGCGACTGCAGCAGGACTAGATGCAGCACAGATTAGACCGCTCTAGGGGACCTTCATGACAGGAGAGGCGAGTTTGAGTTTTGCCAGCATTGCAGGGTGGTGCTGTCATGGCTGAGTCATGGGAAAAGGAGAGGTGCAGGAGGCCTGCAGTGAATAGGTGTGGTTTTAGCATCTGTGTCTGCTTGAGTGGAGATTAGCTACCTTTCCGTTCCAGATTTCTTTCCTGCTTATTAGAAATGGCCTTTTGGGGCTGTGTGCTGTATCTGTATGCAAGTCTCCCTCACTTTCAGATCTCTGTGAGAGCTGCTCAGCTGAGGAAGGGAAAAATGTATTGCATGAAGATTATAACAAACACACCCGTTAAACCAGGCGTAAACTGAACTGCATGCACTGTTGTACATTGTTTGTTTGAGCATTGACAAAATAGGCTTACAAAATAGTACTTTTTTAATTAAGGGGGAAAAAGAAATTGAAAAAATCGAGAGAGAAAAAATGATCAAACTTCACATTTGAATTCAGATTCATGGAGTGTATGTATCAGTTGTCTGAAGAGGAAATTTCAGGTCGTTGTGTGACTGTTTTTACCGACTGGTAACACCTGTGCCCTCGTACTTTTGCGGGACGACGGGACGTATGAACTGTGTGTGTTTTGTGACCTGACCGGATGTCCCCCTCCTCCGCAGCTCTTCGCTCACCCCTGCCGACGCCTCCGGCTCGGGCTCGGTTGGCACTGCCATGACGTCGCGCGTGCTGCTGCGACAGCAGCTGATGCGGGAGCAGGCGCAGGACCAGGAGAGGCGCGAGGCTCAGCAGCAGGCCTCCTCGGCCCAGCTCCGGTCCACCGACTCCTCGCCCGCCATCTCCGTCTCCATGCCCCCGGGCTCCGCCCGCCCCCCGCCGGCGCAGGTGCCTGTGGAGGTGCTCAAGGTACGGGCGCAGCGCTTTCACTGACGACGCCGAGGTCTCACAGCCCCTCTCGTCACAATCTGATAACTGTGTGCGCCGTTTCCTTTTGCTTAAGCCTACTTGGTGTGTTCCTCACACTCTATCAGTGTTCCTGATCTGTATTTCCAAGGAGTCACTTTAGTCACCTCCATATGTCTCCCCATGCCTGACAGGTACAAACTCATCTCGAGAATCCCACAAAGTACCACATTCAGCAGGCTCAGAGGCAGCAGGTGAAACAGTACCTCTCTACCACCCTGGGAAATAAGGTGGCCAATCAGACGCTTGGAACATCCCCTTCGCCGCAATCTGGCTCCGCCCCTGAACTGGCCCCGGCAGTCAGCAGCACACCCAACAGCCCTATGGCTCTTCTCAACCTGGGCTCCAACAAAGAGGAGGTACCTGTGTTACAACTCGCCTGCGCGTGTCTCCGCGACACCATAGCAGAAATTCCCCACGTTGACGTTCGGGATTTAAACAGAACACCATGTACTAGTACTGATGGTTTTTTTTGTTTGCTTTTCTTTAAGGCTCATGGTTTACTCAGCCCATTCACTTGCATATTTCCAAATACTATGTTAACCACTGCACGTTTAAAGTATTTTTAATGGTCCAATATTAAATCTTATTTTTCTTGTTAAGACTAGGTGTGCAAGGTAGTTCTTCACCAGATGTGGGTGTGATTAAGAAGGCGTTGACTTAGTTCAGTGATCAAGTAGCATTGTTCAGAAAAGAAGCTGGTGAACGTGTCGAAAGCTTAATCTAGTCTGTGTTTCTTATCGGAGTTTTGCAATGTCGCACTTTGAGGACCAACTTTGAAGATGGTGCCTCTCTATGCACTCTGTAGTTTGGTGTCCCAGTCTCCTGCCAAATTCCACACTGGTAGCTTAATGACATCTACACCCACAACACAGTGAGCCTTCGCTGTTAAAATCTGTAGATTCACAGTGGTTAGGTCTGTGTGTTCATTCTTAATTAGCTGTTGGCCCAACACTTCAGACAACCAGGAGTATGATTAAAAGGCCTGAAGATGAAAGTCCTGGTTACTGAAATGGTAATTCATTAAACTCCAAATCGATTAATTGGTTCATCTGATATGGACTACTTAAAGACTTGATATGAAAGGACCGTGCTGACTGAGCAAGCTATACTTATTTATCTCTCTGCGACTTGTGAATCATTAAGAGACTACAACGCCCCTGTATTGTTGTGTTGTTATTGATGCGTTGACTGAGGAACCAATGGCTCTGTGCAACGGCGCAATCAGAGCACCAGTTCATCAGTGAAGGCCTTTCCTGTCATAACCTTAATCGTCTCCCCCCCCCCCCCCCCACTCCACAGATCGATGTCATCGATGATATCATCAGCATGGAATCCAGTTTCAACGACGACATCATGACGTTCATAGACTCTGGCCTGCAGCTGCCCAACACGGTAATGCGTTTTGTCGCAGCATTGTCAGGGAAACGTGTGAATGAGGAAGATGGAGATGAATAGCTCGGTCGGGGGGGGGGGTCGGGGTTTGGATTACGACAGAGCGGGATTGGTGCGGCACGCGCTGGGCGGGGCTGCGTCCGCGAGCCCGGAGGTACGCGAAGGTACTCCGCCTCCTGGCAGGGAGCATGGAGAAACCAGTGCAGCAGTGAGGAGTGAACATCCCCGGGCCTGCGGAGTCTGGGTGGGGTCGGTAGCCACAGTAGAGGACAGGGGAGGGAGTGGGGCGCCTAGGCAGCATGCAGAGGGCAGATAGCAAACTGTAGAGGGCTTTTTTTCTTTCTTTTTCTTTCTGTTTTTCCCCCCCTCACTAGATATTTCCCTACTTACGAACTCTCTCTTCTCGGAGTGAAAGAGGAAGGGTTGTGTGCTGTTAAGCAGAAGATGAGGATTTTGATCTTGCTACAATTGCATGAAAAGAAAAGTAACGTTGAGGTAAATGGCACGTGGGATAAAAATTTTGAAAATGACTTCCAATGCTGACAAATTTAAAGTAATTCAGTATGTTTGCACATGTTGACTAGTGGGTCGTAAATTAGAGAAGTGACTGAATTCTCTGATAGGAAGTTGAAACGGTTCTTAAGTGCGCGCGCGCACGTGTGTGTATACTGTTAACATTAAATTATTTAGGATTTTTGTGTTGCGGTGGCACTGTGATGGTCTTCGTAGTTGTTTAGCAATCGGGAGATTAGACCACAGCACGTGGTGCTTTAGCCATGTAAAGTAGGCCCTTTGTGAGGAAAGGGGAAGACGATTTGAGGAAACGGTTTTTCTTATTATCGAAAAATCTTTGAAATAAGTCTGAAATAAAAATTATTTTTCGTCGTCACCTTTTAGTGAGTTCATTTTTCTGTAACTAATGAAATTAAAAAGTTTGTGCTGTGTGTGGGTTTTGAAAGTTTGTGAAAGGTCTGAGCGATATCAGTACAATATCGATTGGGTTGATAAGTTTTGGTGACACACTTGTCTCTGTAAGGGTCTGCCTGCGGTACCTCTGACATGTGGCATTGCACTAGTCCTGCACGGACAGACTGAGGACATGGTATAGCCTAGACATGTTCCTAAAATGGTCGAAGGAAACCATCTAAACATTTTCATCTGACTGTTGAATGTAAGTGAGGAATCAAATATACCAGTGCATACAAGGAGAGAAACCTCCTGACCAAGGAGAGATCTGCATTACACTAGATTATTCAAATGTATTACTTTCCTTTATCCCGGACTTAATTTCTTCAGACTTAAATAGTCTTTAGACTGGGGGTAGCGTAGAGATATCTAGTATACTTTTAAGAGCATATACTTTGCATACTATTAGTTGCCAGTTACCAGACAATTAGGATGTCTCTTTTTAAAAGCCTTATTAAGTAAACGGAGATTTGGAATCCGTCGATAGTTTGTGAGGACCTTGGGTTAAAATTTAGTTTTTTAAAGCTGGAGGGTGTGTGTGTGTGGGGGTGGGGGGGTGACTGCAAGGATGGAAACGATACCTGGCTGAGGGAGATATTCATGGTGGCGGTCACCCAGGAAGACATAACAGGAAAGCAGGTTTTAAAGAGAGCGGTAGGTGCGAGATATTGAGAACGCATGGTGGATTCCATCAGTCTCGGCACGGGCCTGGGGATTAGTTTCATGCAAATAGTCTAGCGTTTGAACTAAGGATCAGAGAATGTGTGTTAGATGCTTAAATATTCAAACAGGTGTTATTGATTTTTGTTTGAAAACCATGTGGGATGGCACTGGGCATTGGTGCCCCCGAGGGAGGGAGGGAGGGGGATCCCCGGGTTTAATAGACCGTTAATAGTGGTGAACAAATAAAGGAGATTAAAGCAAAACACGCTGTTCCAGTTTAACCCCAGTGGTTCGCATGTTTCCGTGGTGTGTGACACAGATTGAAGTTGAGCATATGCAAACGGTGGAGTGACTTCAAACTTAAATGCTGGTGTTTACCTTCTCATTACGGCAGACCTATGACAAGCCGTAGCAGTGAATGCTCACGAAGTGTGTGTGTGTATCAATTGACTTCATATTTGTAGCTTGTTGTTAGACATGGGTAGAGAGTGTGCCAAGCCATTTAATACAGCTCTGTGATGAGAAATGCCCTACAGAATCAGAGGAAGAGACATCAGTTGTCGTGAGATCCAAAAATTCCAGGGATTCTAACCCGTTTTAGGCCGAAACAATACAGCTGATTAACTGTGAAATCCATAGTCGAGGAGCAATTGGACGAATCCACATGGATACTGAGATCACCCACATTGAAGACATTGGGGGTAAGCAGACACAGTGGTCGCAGACTGAGGAGTTTTGCGTTAAAACGGAAGTATAACATGCCAGTGACCGGACACTGGGATTTAGGTTATGTTGGTGATGTGCCAGTGACTGGGGGTAAGCAGACACAGTGGTCGCAGACTGAGGAGTTTTGCGTTAAAACGGAAGTATAACATGCCAGTGACCGGACACTGGGATTTAGGTTATGTTGGTGATGTGCCAGTGACCGGACACTGGGATTTAGGTTATGTTGGTGATGTGCCAGTGACCGGACGCTGGGATTTAGGTTATGTTGGTGATGTGCCAGTGACCGGACGCTGGGATTTAGGTTATGTTGGTGGTGTGCCAGTGACCGGACGCTGGGATTTAGGTCATGTTGGTGATGTGCCAGTGACCAGACGCTGGGATTTAAGTCATGTTGGTGATGTGCCAGTGACCGGACGCTGGGATTTAGGTTATGTTGGTGATGTCCCAGTGACCGGACGCTGGGAT